>JAQQSO010002940.1:0-13970 GCA_028658305.1 Pachyuromys duprasi
AGCTAACCACATATGCAATCGCTTAAGAAGTTTCCACAGATACAAGAAAACGGAAATAATCTCCAGTATCCCATTAGCCTCCACAGATAAAAACTACATTTCAACAACAACAGAACAACAAAAGGCCTACAAACTCATGGAAACTGAACAAATCACTTCTCAATGAATATTGGGTCAAGACTGCAATAAAGAGAGAAATTAAAGATTTCCTAGAAAATAAAAATGACTGCATAACATGCCCTACTTATGGGGCACAATGGAAGCAGTACCAAAAAGAAACTTATTACCACTAAGAGACTACATAAAACAAAACAAAACAAAACAAAAAAATAAACTGAAGCCAGCTCATGCCGCAAATTAGCACCACTTCTGAAAAGTTTAGCAAACATAACCAATGGAATAGGAACAAATGAACATTACTTTTTTAAAAAATCAAGGAAACAAGAACATGGTTCTTTGAGCAAAAATCAAGAAGATGGACAAACCCTTATCCAAACTAACTGAAAGACAAAGGAAGATCATACAAATTAACAAATTAGAAAATGAAAAGCACATAACAGACACTGAAGAAATCCACGAAATAATCCGGTCATACTTTAAAAAGTTGTAGACCATAAAATTGAAAACCTAAAAGAAATACTTTTCTCAATAGATGTCATTTACCAAAGGTATGTCAAGATCACACACATAGACACACACACACACACACACACACACACACACACACAAATAAACAATTCACATAAATCTACAACCTGTAATAGAATCAGTCATTAAAATCTGTAGACTTTGATTTTCTAAAATCTTAGGGTTTTTATTTAGGGTTCTTAAAGGATTCTACCTCCTTTCTAACCAGGTGATCACAGGAAGGGGAGAAAGAAAGTTCTTAGAAAAAAGAGGGTTGTGGGCCATTTTAGATATAGTTACTTGGGGCAAATATGCTCTATGTTGTCTAGATACCAGCAGTGCTTTCCTTTAGCCAACACCCAACAAAAACATGAAATGGCACAATTCAGAAAAGAAAACAAGACTCCCCCAAATCAGAGTTAGCAAATGCTGCAAGACTCAGCTGGATTGCTACAAGAAATTGTCTGCTCTGGAGTGTTTCTCTCCGAGAAGTGTAGAAAAATGAAGACCATCAAAGTGTAGCAGTACAAATGAAAGTCTCCATGTCTGTGGGCTTCTGCTTAACATAGACCACACAAAGCTGTTTTACGACCTGGAACACACCATATCCCTTGCACAAGACAACTTCTTGCAAACCATAACTAGCTCTCTCACATGTCTGTTTTCAGCTGGCCATGACCATGTGTCCTTTCATGAGTTTTTTTGATTTGAGGGTAAAGTACAAACATTTCCTCATAAAAAATTTCCAATCATATTTAAGAACACATCAAACAAGATCATCCACTATGATCAATTAGGCTTCATCCCAGAGATTTGGGGGTGGTACAAAATATAAAATCTGCTGATGTAATCTACCATGTAAATACATTGAAAGAAAAATGCACAGTGTCCAATCATTAGATGCTGAAAAAGGCTTTGAGAATGCAATACCCTTTCATGATAAACGTCTTGTGGAAAGTAGGAATAAAAAGGGTATATATAAACATAATAAAGGAAATTAAAGCAAGCCTATAGGCAATAACAAATTAAATTATTCTAAAATCAGGAACAAGACAAGCTTGTCTCCTCTGTCCATATCTATTCAATAGAGTACTTGAAGTTCCAGCTAGGGCTGGAAGATACTGAAAGAGATCAAAGAAATAAATATTGGAAAAAAGTAGTCAAAATGGCAATAATTGCAGATGATATGATAATATATATGAGAGATCCCAAGACTTCTTCCAGGGAACCCCTACAGTTGATAAATACCTTCAGCAAAATGGTTGGGAACAAAATTACCTAAAAACAAACAAAATGAAACAAACAAACAAACAAACAAAGAAAAAAAAACAGTAGATCTCCTACATGCAATGACAAACACGCTGAGGAATCCATCAGGAAAACAACACAGGTGTTCACAATAGCCAGAATTAACATAAAATATCTTGGCTAACTCTAAACAATCAAGTGAAATACGTCTATGACAAAATGATACAGAAGTTTTCTTTAGGCTTTAGCAAATGAAATTTAAAGGGATATCAGAAGATGAAAACTCTCTCATGCTCATGCATGGATAGCATTAACATAGTAAAAATGGCCATCCTACCAAAAACAATCTCTAGTTTAAACAAAGTTTATATCAAGATTTCAACACATTTCTTTTCGTGGAAAATAAAAAAAAAAGTATAGCTGAATACAGTACTGAGCAATAGTAGAATTTTTGGGGTAATTGCCCTCCCTGCTTTCAAACTGTACTATAAAGTCATAGTCATAAAAATCTCGTGGCATTTGCATAAAAGCAAACATGTCAATTAAATAAAATTAAATCAAAGACTAATACATAAATGCACACACCTACAAGCAATTGAGGTTTTGTAAAGAAGCTAGAAAGACACAGTGGAAGAAAGAAATTGTGCTGTTCTAACTGGATAAATAAATGTAGAAGAATTCAAAGAGATCAATATTTGCACAAACTTATGTCAAAGTGGAACAAAAATCTCAACATAATAAACAGATGCCTTTAACCTGACAAAAAAGAACCAGGATGCAGCCTTGAACAATTTGCCACAGGAAACAACTTCCTAAACAGAATACTGATCATGGAGGCACTAAGTCAACAATTAATAAATGGGAACTCAGGTTACTGAAATGCAAAGGACAACATCTATTAGACAACTTAGGAGCCTACAAAATATTTTCATCAAATGTGCATCCAATGAAGGGCAAACATACATATTAAAAAAGAAATCAATAAATTAGACAAACTGAACAATCCAATCAAAAAATGCGGCAAAGAAATAAACAGAGAATTCTCAGAAGAAGAATCTCAAATGGCCAAGAAACACTAACAGAATCAGCCTTAGCCTTCAGGGAAATGCAAATCAAAACTAGTTTGAAATTCCAACTTACATCCATCAGAATGTACAATAACAACAATATAAGTGACAGGCAAGGATGTAGAGGAAGGCAAACACCTATTGCTTCTTGTTGGGAAAGCAAACTTTACATCAACTATGTAAATCAATTTGGTGGTTGCTTAGAAATTTTGGGAATGGAAATCTCAAGATCCAGCTATATTTCTATTGGGTATATACCCAAATGACACTCCATCATACCACAAGGACACTTGATCAACCATATTCATAATGGCTTTATTCATAATAGCCACAATCTGGAAACAACCTAGATGTCCCTCATTGGAAGAATGGATAAAGAAAACATGGTGTATTTTAAAAATGAAGTATTACTCAGGTGTTAGAAAAAAGAAGATCATGAAATGCATAGGAAATGTATGGAATGCAAAAAAAAATCTTCCTGAGTGATGAATCATATAAAGTTGATGGGATGCTTGATCTTTCTGTGGGTCTTCTAGCAACTGGAGGGGAGCCATCAATAACTTGGGCTCTGTTGCCTGCCTTTGGATCCCTTTCCCCTAGCAGAGCTGCCTTGTCTGTCCTCAGGGGAAGAGGAGGCACTTAGTCCTGATGAGACTTGATGTGCCAGTGTGGAGTGGTATAGGGTGCAGGGAGACTCCATTCTCTGAGGAGAAGCTGGGAGGCAGACAGGGAAAGTGGATGGGAGAGTGGGGTTGGGGAATAGAGTGGGGTTAGGGCTGCAGTTGTGATGAAAACTGAACAAAAAATTAGTGAAAAATATAGGACCTTGAAATTCACACAGAAATGCATTGAACTAGGAAAAAAAATCATCCTGAGTGTGGTAATACAGACACAGAAAGACAAACATGGTATATACTTACAAGAAGATACTATCTGTTAATTACAAGATAATCACACTGCAATCCACAAAACCAGTAAACTAAGTAAACTAAGTAAATTAAGTAAAAAGAAGAGTTCTAGGAGGACTATCAAGGATGTCCCTGGAATTTGGAAATAAAATAGATTGGGGGGTGGACAGGGAGTGGGGTGCATGATGGGGATAGGAACAGGTCGGGGAGGGAGAGGCAGAGGGAAAGAGTATAATGACAGACAACTTGAGTCTCTGAGCATTTAGGAGATAACATGGAATACTGGTGCAATGCAATCTTCTGGGAACCTACCAAGGTGATCCTAAAATACCCTCCTAGTAACTGAGGACATGGAACCTGAACAGACTATTTTCTGTAAACCGGCTAGGATCCCAGTGGTGGGAATGGTTCACCAACTCAACCACAAAACCTTCTACCCACAACGTGTCCTCTGCAAGATGTGCTGCGGCAGCTGTGTTTCAGAGTTTGTGGGTATGGACAACTAATAACTGGCCTAGCTTGAGGCCAAAGCCATGAGAGAGAGCCTGTGCCTGACAATATCTGGATGAACAGGAAACTAAAGGTAGATGCCTCAAAGACATATGGTTGAACCATGTAAGAATGACATTAGGAAAACAGTCAATGAAATGATTCCTTACAATATTCTGCTGTATTCATAGATGCTGCCTACTTCAAAAGTTATCAAAGGGGGATCCCTCAGCAGTCTTGGGAGCAGATACAATCATCCAACCAAATATTAGGGGTAATTCAGTCAACCAGGGGAAAAAGGGAAGACTGTTAGAGACAGAAAGGTCAGTGACACCATGAGAACATGCCGCACTGAGTCAACTAAGGAGAGCACCTAAGGAGGGCAAAGAAACACTCTAAAGATACAGACTGAAGCAACAACCATAGAACCGGCATGGGTCTGTGCTTGGCCCTCTGTATACATGCTGTGGTTGTTCAATTTGGGGGTTTTTGTGGAACACCTAACCGTTGTGGTGGTGGTATCTCTGACACATTTGGCTGCCCATGGAACATTTTTCTACCAACTAAGTTGATTTGTCCAACCTTGATATGATGGTTTATGCATAGCCTTGTTCAGTTGGTATGCCTTGTTCCATTGATATCAATGGAAGCCTTCTCTTTTCTGAAGGGAAATGGAGAAAAAATGGGCATTGCAGAGAAGGGATGGGTGTTGAAAAGAGGAGGAAGGGGAGGATTCATTCAAGATATCTTGTATGAGGGAAGAATAAAGAATAAAGAAAAAAAAGAAATTATACACAGACTTCACAACGGCCACAAATTAATTCAAAGTGGCCCCTCAAGTGTTATGTTTTTCCACCACCAGATACCAACATATTTTTGAACAAATAAGTCCCATGGTCTAGATTTGTCTCTCAAATGGATGTGATTAGAAAGGTCAGCCTTGGCTCTGTAGATATCCATGTACTCTTTGGGTTTCAGGCAAAACTAGACTCATTGAAGACAGACACAAAATGACATTGAAGAATAATTTAATTGTCTGGTTCCTGCCACAAAATCTATGTCTCAAGTTGTAGAATCATGTTATCCACCCTCTCAATACCATGAACACCTGGGAAGCACCTGCAGCTTTGAAATTCCTTTTATCTTTGGGACGGAAGTGAAGTAACAAGTAAGCTCCAAGGGAAGAAGCTTGAATCCCACTGAAAAGGTAGAATAAAACAGGTATTTGATATCTGGAATGGATAAGGGGAGGTAATCCAGTGGAAGAAGGTGTTGAAAGGAGAATAGGAGAGAAGAAGTGTGTGGCTAAAAAGAAAATAGGAGTCAGTAGGTTGGAGATGGGGGAGTAGCTCAGGACAAGCAGAAATCTAGTACAATGCAAACTCCCAGGAATCTATGAGCGTGACTTTGGATAAGATTCCCTTGCAATAGGGCATATGGAGCCTGAACAAACCATCTTCTCTAAGCAGGCAAGTTTTCATCCTGCCTACAATCTGTATAGAGACAAGAGCCTAGCATAACTGTCATCAGAGTGGCTTCACCCAGTAACTGATTAAAACAGATACAAAAACCAGCAGCCAAACATTAGTTGGAGATTGGGAAGTCCTATGGAAAAAAAGAAAGAAGACTTGTAGGAGGCAGAGGGGTTAAGGACACCACCACAAAACCTATAGAATCATCGAACCTGGGCCCATAGAAGCTCAAAGAGGGTATGTGTAAGAAGGACCTAGACCCTCTACACATATGCAACATTTTTGTAGCAAGTTCTTCATGTGGGACTCCTAATAGTTAGAGCAGGAGCTGTCCCTGAATCTGTTGCCTGCCTCTGAATCTCTTTCCCTAACTGGACCACATTGACTGTCCTCAATAGAGGAAGATGTGCCGTGTCTTACTGCAACTTGATATGCCGAGGTTGGATTTTATCCTTGGGAGGCCTTCACTTTTCTGAAGAGTATGGGAGGAGGAGTAATAAGGGCTAAGAGGTAAAGGAAGAAGAGAAGCTGTGTTTGATATGTAAAGAAAATTAATTAATTACTTAATTAACAAAAAACACCATATCAGAATGCCTCAATAACAGAAACACTACAACCCCAGTATATAAAAGTACATTCAAATTCTTAATGAAGAGAGGGCATCTGCAAACAGAACTTAAAACATGGAGTCATTTACTATATCATAAAAGAAGAATGTCAAATCAGAGGGAGAAATTGGGGCTATGGAGATGTTATAGGGAAACTTGGCATATGTATGAAATAAACTCAATTCATAACACTATATATTATAACATAAAAACATATTCCTTGTTCGGGAGAAGGACTTCGCTTAATTTCACTATAACTCAGGACACTACAAAATTTCTCAAGGCCTAGGCCCCAGGCTGTTTCTGGATCTGAAAAGCAGGTTCCTACATTTGAGAAGTTGCCATTTTCCTTCTCTACACACGAAGGACCCAGGGAAAGCCTTGCTTGATCAGGCCAGCCCTCAACACAGCAATGTTTTTGTTTCTCATATAGTTGTCACCTGGGATCTTCTTGACCTTCTAGCAGAGATATGCTTTTCACAGGAAGAAATCTGCACTTTTAGGGCACCCCAGGTCGAAATGTTGTTTGTGACCCCGTAATGTCCCTTTGAGAAGCTTCCTGAGACCCCTGCTCCTTAACATGAGGATTGGCTAGAGGTGGGTTGTAAATGAGTTGTCTGCTTTTGCTATGGTTTGGACATTCCTAGTGAATGAACATATTTTCTAGCACCGAACTTTAACAGGCCTGGTTACCATACTACATATTTTGGGGTGGTCAGGTAACCTTCCTTGTGCTAAAGTCCACATTGTGTGACTACCCCTAAGTATAGGTAAATCCTTTCCATCACCAATTCTAATCTTGTACATCACAACTTAGTAGTGGAGTGCTACCCAACACATGAGATTTCTTTAACTACCTCCACATTAAGTCCTAATGGATTTCACTCCCTCATCAGCACAGAGCTGTTGAATTCTGTCCTGGGAGGGTGAAGTGGATGACTGTCTGTTTTCATTGCCATTGAACTGGGCACCCAGGGCAGGGATGGGGAACCAGTGTCATTCCCATGGCTGGTGATACCCATCAGCCAGCCTGTCATCATCCTGGGGCAGCTGGCCCACCTGCAGGCAAAGGCTCATTGTGCACTGAGTCAGACTCCATGCTCTGTCCTCTGGGCTCCTAACTGGTGTCATAAAACTGGATGCCTTTGTGTGAGATCTCATACACTCTTACCACTGCAATTCTGCCATGATCCTTTCGGCTTCATAAGGCTCCCTGTAGCCAGTACTCTGCTGCTTTCCCAATTTGTTCTTCAGGTCATTCTTGGCACCAAAGGTATCTAAGTCCTCATCAGCCGGGTCTTCTTGTCTTACTGGCTCAATCGCCTCTCCTCTGTAGCCAGCAGCAGGTCACTGTGCTCCAGGTGTGGCCATCACAGCCACACCTCATGGTTCCTGCTTGCAAGGGCCTGCACTCAGTCCTCTTTACTGAGCTGGTAGTAGCAGGAGATGTGGTGCACCTCTGCCAGGGTGCTGTCTGAGGGCAGAAAGCCTGACAAGGCTGAGAAGCAGGCTGCAGTTGACCCTCAGGGTACCTAGGATGCCAATCAGCCCTGCTGTAAGGCCTGTGGAGGAGGCTAATTGTGCTGCTCTCCCAGATGCCTGTGCTTGGGGTAGTCAGACCTTGCCTCTTGGTCTTGCTGTTACATAACTTAAGTACCTATTGCAAGAGCCCACCTAGCACTGTGTCCAGTGTTACAGCTCGATCCAATGCTGTGGCCAGTTGGGGGGGTCAATGCTGCTGCCCACTTCTGCTAAGTTCAAGTTCTCATGGCCACTTCCTGGATAGGGCACCTGCAGCACAGCCCTCCCCTCCATGCTGCTCCATCTTAGCTTGGGATCTCCAATCTCTCACTGGTGGGTCTCATAGGAGCCTGAGAGGCCAAGAGCAGAAATCCAGGCGACCCCTGCCCTGCTCTTTTCTGTGGCCAATTGCAAACTTCTCCAGTGTGCCTGGCCTCACTCCTGCTTCATATTGCAGGGCAAGCCAGCAAGGGTGTTTGCAGTCAGCACCAGGTAGGACATGCCCCTGTACTACATGAGTTCCAGAGGCTCATCATCATACTCCTCCCCAAACAGTGGTCCCTCACTCATTCAGTCCTGGGTGTAAATGGGGACTTCACCAAGGTCTTTGCTAGGGCTCTCAGGATAGCCTTCTCATTGTTGTCAGATGACAGCTTTGGGGTCATGTGAGGAACTCATCTCTTTTTAGGCTGGGCAATGCTCCAATGGCATTCTGAATAGGGCAGGCACAGATCCCTCTGGCATGCAGTTTTGGAAGAGGCCTCATGGAGGAAGTGCTTTGGAGAAGAGCCACACCCCCCTTTCTTGATGTTCAATATCCTCCTGTGGATTGGACTTTTTGCTTGGATTTGGAAAGTAACCATATTTGTTTCTCCACAACCTTACAGCTTCTTGGCTTATACAGCTTCTGGATGGAGGCTCTCAGGGCTTGCAGCTTCAGCTCTTGGGCTCTATCTTCTAGAAGCCTGTCTTTGTCTCAATCTGGCTGTGGGTTAGTTTCCCAAGCTGGGACTCCTCTTCTGCATGCCTAGGTTCAGCCTCCTCAACCATTTATATATGTGATATACATTCATGCATATATATATATATATATATATATATATATATATATATATATACATATATCACAGGTAACCTGCAACTGTGTGATGCCCACATACATAATATTATATATAAAGTATTATATATAAAATATTATATATATATATATATCCCCATATCTAATGGCTAATGTGTTTGTGATCACTGTTTGATACTTAATGTGGTCTTCGCTATGTTATGGAGACCATGGGAGGCCATGGGATGATTGATACTATGAGAAGGCTGTGACATGATGTTTAACCTCATGGTGTTCACTCTAATTGCATCCTTTGATGTTTGTGCCAGGGCTTTGTGTAATGATCATTGTATGATGGCTACAATGTCATGACCCCTGTGAAATGGTCATAATTACTGGCTAGTGTACTGTGTTCATGGTATGGTAGCCCAAGTGTGATGGATTCTGTTTGATGGCCACTTTTTGATGGCCTCTCATTGACAGTAATGTGTTTTTTGACACTGTTTGATGTTCACTATATACTGGCTTCTGTGTGTTGTTCACTGAATGATAGACTCTGTGGGATCCCACTATGTGATGGTCAAAGTTTGAGAGCCACTGTGATGGCCACTGTGGGACAGCCATTATCCAATGGTTACTGTTAATGACCCACTGCGTGATTTATATGGTGTGATGGTCACTGTTTGAATTTGACCCTGTGTTGGACAATGTGTGACTGATATTGAGCTTTGTTGACTATGTGATGATCAGTGTTTCATGGCATATTTGTGACTGTCTCTCCTATGGCCAGTGACTGATGTTTGTTTTGGGATCGTCATTCCCTGCTGGCTAATATTTGAGGGTTAACTGTGTGATTATTTGCATAATGGTCACCTTGTAATGGCTAATATGTGATGAACATTGTCACTGAGACTGTTTGATGCACACTGTGTGTGATATTTACTATATGATGGCCACTGAAGGATCGTCATTATGTCATAAACATGGTGATGCCCAGAGTGTGAACAATGGCACAGGATGGACATTGAGTGATGGCCAACTCTGTGATAGTCACAGAGTGAAAGAAACTGTGTGAAGGCCATGATGTGATGGTCACTGTGGTGGTCAATATATAATTATCAATTTGTAATGTCCACATTTTCATAACCATTGAGATATGAAAAGAGATTGATAGCCATTGGTTTATCACCACAGTATAATGGTCACTGTGTGAAGGCATCTGTGTGGTCCTCTCTGAGTGATAGATACTGTAATATCCACTATGTTGTGACCAGCATATGATGGCCCCAATGTGATGACCTGTTTGTGATGGTCATTGTGATGGCCATCTGTGAGAAGTTCACAGTGACTATCACTGTGTGATGCACAAAGTGTAATGGTCACTGTGTGATGGCCACCTTGCAGTAGAAATTATGGAATGGTCTCTCTGTATTATCACCCTGTGATGGCTACCATGTGGTGGTCACTAGGAATGGACATAATTTGAGGACAAATGTTTTCTACCCGCTGTGTGATGGTCATGTACCATAACCACTATAGGAAGGCCACTGTGTTATAGACACAATGAGACAGCCAACTTTGTGATGGTCACTCTGCAATGGCCATTGTGTGAACATTGGGTGATTTCCATTATGTGATGGCCTCTGTGTAAGGATCACTCTTTAATTGAAATATGTGATGAATACTAAGTGATTATCACTATTTGATAGCCACTCTGATGGGCTTTGTTCTATGGCCACAATGGGATGGCCACTGTGTGATCGCCAGTGTGTGATGTCCACTATTTAAGGGCCAACACTGTGATTTACATTGCATGCACAGTTTGATGGTCTCTGTGTGATAACTTGGTGCTGCTCTATGTGTTAAGGATCCTATGTTATGTCCAGCTGTGTGATCATCATGCTGAGGGACACTATGTGATAGAAATCCTGTGAGGGCCACTATGTGATTGCTGCTACATGAGGGCTACCTTTTGATGAATAACAATGTGATGGTCAGAGTGTGATGTTCGCTATGTGCTGCCCCACTCTAGGTGATGTCTGCAGAATGCCTGCTCCAGCATTGTTCTAGAACCATGGACAGATATGTGAAGTTTGTGAGAACGAAGACACTAACCACCAGTTCTCATTCAAGCAAGTGGCCTGAAACAGCTTAAGCCATCATTACTTATACAAATTATACAACATTGAATCAGTCCTTAAGCCATATACACACAACCAAAAAACGCAGACTTGACTTAGCAGGTTGTAATCATGTATTAGAACATCCTTATTGATACATAAGAAGGAAGAAGTCTGAAGTGAAGGTTTTGGAAGGCATAAATGAAAGACAAAAAGGGGGAAAGTCATGTAATATATTTTAATCACAGAGTACAAAAGTAAATTTAAATTTATAAAAGAGGGTCTAGGGTTGGCTCAGCAGTCAACAGCCCTGGATGCTGTCCTGAAGGCCCAGGATTTATTTCCAGAACACATATGTGCTGTAAGAGCAGTTGCTGGGATCTTCCACCCTGCTCTTTCCTCTGTGGGTACTTTACAGAGACACATGAAGGCAAACACCCAAAAAACTAAAATAAAAATAAAAGGTAAAACATGAAGAAGAATGAATTATCTACAGTGATGTCACACTCCTGAGACAGCAGCCAAGGCTAGTTAAAATAAACTCTGTCTGGTCTTGCATGGAAGCAGCTGTGACCTTCCTCTCATCCAGTCTGCTCAATAGCAAAAACAGCCTTGTTTTGAGTCCACACTAGCTCATCACAGCCATCCAATGTTGAACAATGTCTACAGTGATAATTAATAAGAGAATATTACTAGATGTTTTCTATAGTGATGCTTTTGGTCTTTCATATTTGTGAGAATTGTTGCATTGGTGTCTCTACATTTAGATCATAAGTCTTGGTTAACAAAAGCATTGGCTCAAAAGCAATTTCCTGTGTCAATGTCAGTTACTTGTGGGGAAATTGTCTGACTCCATTTTCAATACAGGATATATGATGCTGTATTTTTAAAGATAAGTTTACATTTATTGTATGAGCTGAGTTGCTGCTTTTAATCCATTTTCTGCAGCCATCCTTGCCCCAAATCATGACCTTGACTTGTTTTTGAGAACACCCAATTCCCCCAATCACTCTTCCTAAACACATGGCAGAAAATTGCTGTTGTTTTGAGATTTTCTGTATGTCTTCCCCATTTTTTCACTTTTGTAAACTGCTTTGTAAGTATCTGTGATTTTACTCCTTAAAAGGGTCCCAGGAAATGAACCCAGTGCTGCTCTCTTAAACTTGACTTATGAGCAGTCTTAGCCAGGTTTTGGCTCAACCCAATGTAGTCTAGCTTGCCTCAAATATCACTCAAAATTGTGGTAGTGGTCTTATTCTTTCTTGATGTGATTATCACTTGATTATCAATGAGATGTTACAGAACGAGATGAACATGGCAGAGTCATTTCTTTCTATCACCTTTATGTATGACTTTGATTTAAAAATGTCCCACATACCAGCTTTTACATTGGGACCATGTTCAAAAGTGGAACTGCTGACTTAGCATGTTTAGGAAGAAGTAGAACTCTATATGAAGATATCCAGAGATTCTCTAAGAAAAATCACCACACTTTAGTTACTTTAATTATTTTTTAATATTAGTTACAGTTCATCATTTTGTATCCCAGGTGTATCCCATTTCCACACACATTCTTCCTTTGAGAAAAAGCATTTCTTTGGGACTGACTCCATGCTTTCCTTGCTTATTTCAGGTAGGAAATGTGTCTCAGCTGTTCTGAGTTGGCTCTTGTGATAGCCAAGCTTAGTAGTCAAACAGCCTACATCTGGAATTAACTCTCGCAGTTGGATATACCTTTCAGTGTCTTTTCTTTTTCCTAATTTTTTCTTCATTTGACCTTCTTGTTCTAGGCTGAACTTATCTACCTGATACAGCATTTTAAAGGCCTGGGTCCAGTTCATTCATGGCCCTTGATTGATGCTTCAGTCTCAGCAGGTATCTCTGGGCCCTAGTTATTTGTCTGTGTTGGTCTTCTTGTGGAGTTCCTGTCCCTTCCAGGTCCTTTTCTCTTTCTTCCCTCTTTTGCACAAAACTCCCTATACATTATCCAAAGTATGGTTTGAATCTCTGCATGTGTTTTGAGGTGCAGCTAGGTAACAACTCTCAGAGGATAACATTGTCAGGTTCCTGTCTGCAAGTTTAGCAGAGATATCATTCATAGTATCAGGGGTTGGCACTCTCTGAGAGAGTGGGTCTTTTGTTGGGACAGGCATTGTTTGGACATTCCCTCAGTCTCTGGTCTTTCTGCTTTATCTTCATTCCTGCATATATTATAGGCAGGATAAATTTTGGGTCAAAGTTTTGTGAGTGGGTTGGTGTTCCCTTCCCTTTGCTAGGAGACTAGGATAGTTAGTGGGTGTCCTTTTCAGTCCCTATTACCTCTGCCACTAGGAGTCTCTGCTTGAATACCCCTCACATCCAACCAAGAGCCTACCCTGACTTAGGTCCTGAGTTTGTCACAGACATACCCCACCCTCAGTTTCTCTTTTCTCTACAGCCCTTCTGTCCTCTTGCCCTTGTTCTTCCCAGGTCTGACCTCCACCTCTTATTTGTCCGTGACCCATCTCCCACCTTGTTCCTGCCTTCAGTCTATTACCTCTATCTATTCTATTCTCCTTTCCACGTGGGATTCATGCACCCCCCCTCTTGAAACTTCTGTGCTCCTTATTTTCTTTGGTTCATTGCCTTACAGTATACTTATCATGCACTCTATGGCTAAAATCCACATGTAAGTGATGACATACCATGTATGTCTTTCTGGGTCTGACTTATCTCACCCAGAATGAGCTTTTCTAGTTCCATCCATTTGCCTGCAAATTACATTGTTTTTCAGAGCTGAGTAGTATTCCATTGTGTGAAGTGGTCAATTTCCTTATCCATTGTTCAGTTGAGGGACATCTGGGTTGTTTCTAG
>JAQQSO010002941.1:0-13967 GCA_028658305.1 Pachyuromys duprasi
GGCCCATGGTAGCTCGGTGTCCAACTGAAGACCCTAGTAAGGGGAACAGGGACAGTTTCTGTCATGAACTCGATGGCTGGCTCTTTGACCCTCCCCCATACACACCAGGGAGTAACAGCCTGGCTAGATCCCAGGGGAGGACATTGCAGTCAAGGCTGAGAAGACAAGATGATCTGGGGTCAGATGGAAGGGAAGGAAGTCCTCCCCCGTCGGTGGACTTGGAGGGGTCGGGGAGGAAATGAGGGAGGGATGGGGGGAGTGGGAGGGAAGGAGGGAGGGGGCAAGCCTGGGATGCAAAGTACCCAACCTGTGATTGATATAAAAATAAATAAATTACATTTAAAAACAAAAAAACACAAAAAACAGACAAGCAAACAAAAAACATAAATAAATAGATAAATAAAGCTCTATAGGGAAAAAAAAAAGAATTTGACTCTGACTCTGAACAAGGAAGGAGCCACTGGAGGTTTCTGAATGGGGAAGGATGGAATGGGGCCTGTTTTTGAAGGGCCACTCCAGCTGGTGAGGTGATCATGGACTGCAGAGACTAAGGCCGAGTCGGTGTAATTGTAATGGAGGTGTAATTGTAAAACAGGCCAAGCAATGAAGACGCTAAGTGGGTGCTGGGTATAAGAAAAAAAGAAGAATCTAATTGCAAGCAGGAAGGAATGGGTTTGCATTTATTAAAGGAAACTGCGCTAGGAAAACATGCGGAGCACACTGGAGAGCCACCGTAAGCGCACTTCCTTGTTTCTCATCTCCCGGGATGCGGTCTTACCACAGGAGCCCTGTGGTGGCAGTTATTTCCTTCTCCCTTCTGTTCTGAATCATACTTGTAAGGATGTTGGCTCCCTTCCCCACTCCACCCCCTATTTTCCCAGGGTTCTGTCTCTACCCTATCGTCTATGCAGCTTCTCTTGCCTAGTTTTCGGTGCCATCTATCTTGTACAGGCTTAATAGGAAAGAAAACCACCTTTCCCAGTTTCCCCATGTCTTCAGTGAGGGGGCTCCTAGGATTCTGCGGATTAAGAGAATACTTGCTTTAGACTCTTAACTCCTTCTAAGAGCCTCAGGAAAATTCGTCATAGAACTCCCATATGGTCTTGGGTAGCTGTGGAAGTGTCACGGGTGATCTGCTCTTGGAAATAGCTCCCAGAAGGGAGGAGTGTGGTCTCTGGATAGTTTTCTGCAAAGCATCTTATTTGATCACTGTACAATGGTGACACTGTGGGGGGAAACTGGCATGGGACATGATAAAACTCAGCCTTGGGGCATGACTGACAAGAAATTTTTATGAGTTAGAAATAGCCTTTGACATTTCAATTAATTTCATAGAAACAGATCAGGCAGATTCTTGGACAATCAGGACTAATTCACTCTATTTCAAGTTGATTTTTGTGCATCTGTCTCCTAGATAATTGCAATCCAAATGTATATATCCATCCATCCATCCATCCATCCATCCCATATAACCAGTCAATTTTATTAACCAAATAAATCTTTGCTGATCTACAATGTGCTAAATCACAGAGACACCATAGAAAATATAACAGAGTAGCTGCTTTCATCCATTCTTTTATCATATAGCCTGTCTTTTTTTTCTGTCCTTCTATCTGTTGACTCCATACCCTGTGCCTGTTTGGGACTGCGATGGAAAGTAAGACATGCTGAAGATACCATTAAGAAACTCACTGAGATGGCAAGGGTGGTCCATGCCCACGGGAATTGCAGGTGCTGTAAATGAAGCATGTCATGTGGATGGCAGAATAAAGAATTGATATTCCACGTGAGGTAGGCCAGGAAAGGCTTCATGGATACAGAGATACTAGTCTTTAAAAATGAATCCATGTTCAGAAGGTGAACTGGATGGGCTGGGAGGTAGGTCTAAAGGAAAGAAAACAGATGTATTGTGGTGACTATATGATGATGGTTATTGCTGGAGAAACAAGCAGAAGGGAAGTTCAATGGAGTGGGTGGGGCTAGGTGAGAGTGGTCAAAAGGCAGAGTGCCTCACTGAGTTCCTATATCATTGAGGGCAAGCGGCTTCTCTGAGAACTAGTTCTGGTGTCTCTTTCCACACCTACATGAGGCCAGGGTTCTTGATGGCATTACGGTTAGAATGACCTTGGGAGATGTAGCACATTTCTCCACTCAGGCTGGCGGCAAACTTAGAGAGATGCAATATCCACAGTGTCCTCTGCCCCTCCGCTGTCTAGGACCTGAGTGCTGCCTATGTGCCCCTCTGGCTTACACTTGATCTCTTTGATTTCTCTGGGCTCTGAACAGCACATCCTCCCCTACCTCCAATCTTCACAGCTCAGGTAGCCCCTGGGTTTGGCTGAGTGCAACCCCAGCTGGATTTTGTCCCCTCAGAACTCTCTAACAAAGTTCATCCTAGAATGAGCTTCTCTTTCCTTCCTAAGATATTGAAATAATGGCTTCAGTCACAAGTTGGTATCCTTTTTCTTAGACGTCCCTTTACCATCTTGCTCCCACTATAGACATTCACTTAAAATGCCTAAAATGTTTTCAAAACAATAATCATAAAGTTGTACATACGCTTTTGAAAAGTCCTAACAGTGAAAGCTGTAAGCAGAAAGCACCATCCATTTCTTTCCCTGTGCCTGCCCCACTCTCCCAGGGGAATCTATTACCAGTTTCTTATGTAAGATCTTTCTATCAATACTCACTAACTCATTCATTCACTCACCATTTACTAAGTCCAAACAATGTGCAGATTCTTCACAAGATAATGGTCTGATGGTTCTCGCCCTCATAGAACATAGAATCTAGCCAAAGGGCCTAACATCCATTTAATGAGCACACAAAAAACAATGCAAGTACAACTTTGTAAAACACCATCAAGAAAATGTCCACGCATGTACCATGCCCTAGCCAATGTGGAAAGTAGGCAGTAGTATCTAATTTATTTTAATATCATATTACTTTAAGTAAAAGAACATTCCCTGTAGCTATTGTCATCTGTTTCCCTTTGTTTCTAGATCATCATCTGCCCAGCTTGTTTATTTCAAATAGAAAGTCAGATTGTCAGTGATAGAAAAGTTCTTTGAATATTAAGAAATCATCCCTTTGCTGACATATGTCCTGCACACACACGTCTCAGTTTCCATCTGCCCTTTGAATGTGTTTATAGTATCATTGCAATCAGGAGTGTTTTCATTTAACTTAGCTCAGTCTTTTTCTCTATAGGTTTAGGGTTATGCTTAGAAAGTGTTCGCTCTATAGAGAGATGAGTCAGTGCTCAAAACCCTCGCCAGGCAAGCAAGAGGACTGATGCTCAGATTCCTGAAACCCGTGTGAATGCTGAGAGGGTATGCTTGTAATTCCAGAAAATGTCCATACATGCTACCATGGAAGGCAGAGACAGGATCCCAGGAACAAGCTGGCTAGTGAGACGAGTCATATGGTGAGCTCTGGTTTCAACTGAGAGACCACGCCTCAAAGAATAAATGTGAGAGTCACGGGGAGGAGTTCCAACATCAGCCTTGGGCCTCTGCGTGCATCACAAAGGTGAAGATATGAACCTTGACACATGCATATACACATAAAAAAAAAGAAAGAGTTTCCTTTAGGTAAGAGCACTAAAAGGTAAGCATGTTTCTGATGGTGATTTTAGTTTTGTTAACAATATTAAAACTGTGATCTATCTCGAGTAAGCTGGGAATCAAGTTTTTGTTTTCCCAAAGTAACCAAACAAGTGTGTCAGTGTCTACTAGATAAGCCAGCTTTGCCCCACTGATTTAACATCCACTCTAAGAACCACTTTATTTCCAGGTGTGGTTGAGTTCATGTCTATATTTCCTACTTTATCCTATTGATCTCATCTTTTTTTTTTCAGTGAGGGAAATAAATTGTTTCATTACTGCAGCTTCATAAACGCTTTCAAGTCAAAAAAGACCAGTCTCCATTCAACAGCGCTTCTTTAAAAATGATACTTAGAGGCTATCATTTTTTTTTTATCTCATTCTCTCCAACATTAATTTTAATTCTGAATCATTAGAGCTCTGAATGCCGTTTCAACTGGTGAACACAATTGCATGGGAAAGGAAGCCAGTGATGGGGTGGTTCAGATGCAAAAGCCCATTTAAGACAATGTTTGAATATGCATTATGCTTCCTGAAACATATTTAACTGCCTCTTTGACGTTACCAGCTCTGTGGTTCTACCACTCCTTGTGGGGACTTGCTTCATAAAAACAAGTTGAATTCATGAATGAGTCCTGAACAGAATTCTTTGTAGAGAAGGATTAACGTTAAAGAAAGGTGTTAAAGCCATATTAACATTCTTCTGGGTATTCTCTGTTACTGAAATTAAAGAGAACTGGGGGGGGAGGAATAGAAGATTCCACAGCAGCTGCCAGGAGCACTTGATGCCAAGGACAAATATTCACAGCTCTGTCTCTCCAGGGATATGTACAAACCATTTCTAGGTAAAAGTGAGGATTCCCGCTGGAGGGGAGGCGGTGTGCCTGGCTGGCTTCCAGTGGGAGGTTTCTTCCCAATAGAGCTCCCACACAGTAAGAGGATTAGAAGCCCCTTAGAGTCTGCAAGATCCTGAGTCACCCACAAAAGATTAAATCACATCCAACCCAGCTTCAGTACTAAGTCTATTTAATTGTATGCTATGTCTTCAAAGTCAGATTGTCTTTAATTATACAGCCCAATGATAGATTTATTACTTATTTGATATGATATAGTAGAGAACTATTCACTGAAATGTTTAATAAACGGAAGCAGCCTATAGCTGACTACATGGAGTGACAATGGTGTGTGTGTGTGTGTGTGTGTGTGTGTGTGCACAGCATTTTGAGAATTGGCTGTATTCCTCTGTTAATATAGTATAGAGATTAATGACACATAAAAGTACAAGTCTGCCATTTGCAGCCATGCCTGTGTATACAGATATAAATAACTAATCAGCCTTCCACAATCCATCAAAAATACAAGGATTATTAAATTCGCTTTTAAAAACATTAGAATCCCATTTGGGCAATTTCAGCTGATGACTATAGAGCAAAAAGCAAACCTCAGGAGGACTCTAAATTCTCATGTGTGGCTTCTGATAAAAGTTAAAGGTACCATACTTTCAACCATGCTATGGGGCCTGGCAAGGGCTGGGGGAAGGAGCTAAGGGCTAACCTTGCTGGGGAAGAGAGGTCCTTTTCCACTAGACATCACTGTGAACAGTGCTTCTGGGGGACATGTCCAATTTAGGGAGGTAACAAGGCACAGCATTCCTTGGGGAAGCCTGGATGTAGCTCAGTAGTTAGTTCTCAGCTCCCCACGTGAGCCAGAGTCTGATAGACAGAGACTGTGCCATTGCCTCTAATGTTGAATGGGGGCTCCAAAAGATATGTCTCTGCCAAATCCCCAACACCTCGGAGTGGGACCATATTGACATGTCAGTAAATTAAGGACATCAAAATCAGCTCATGCTGGGCTTGGAGCTCTTTCTCAGTCGTGTAACAAAACAGCAGAGGGAGATGGAAGTGTGGGTGGGGGGCACCGATGTTCTAGTTTCATCTCTGCTTCTGTAATAAGACACCCTGACAACAGCAACTGTAAGAAAGGGTTTATTTACCTCACAATTCCAGGTTACAGGATGTCCAGGAAAAGAAGTCAACTTGAACCTACTAATCACACCCATAGTCAGAAGCAGAAAGAAATGAATGCATTCGAGGTTACTGGTGCTCAGCCTTCCCTCTATGCTTAAACAGTCTAAGACCTAGAGCCCAGGAAAGGTGCTGTCCAGAGTGGGCAGTTCTTCCCACATCCATTAATGTAGTCAAGACAATCCCACACAAATATGCCACAGGTCAACCTAACCCAGGCCTTTTCTCATTAGGACTCTCTTCCCGGGTGATACTAAATTGTGCCAAGTTAACAATTACACTGAGGTGACCATGTGAGGAGGGAGAAAGTGATTGGAGTGGGTACCTGTTGTCCAAGGGATACCATAGTTTGCTGGCAGCCAACAAAACCTGAGAAAGAAGCATGGGTCAACCAATGCTGTGGATGCCTCAATTTCAGATGCCCAGCTTCTGGAGTACAAGAAAATGCATTACTGTGTTTGTAATCCATTGGGTCTGCAGCCAGAACTGATTTCTCTCTGGGTGTTAAATGCATGTGAGTGCTCGGAGCAAGGCTTTGAGCCTGTTACCTTCTTCCTACTTCTCCCACTTCAACCACCTGTAGTGGCTCCCTTTTGCCTAGAGGATGGGATGGAAACTTTACCCAGGGCTTAAAGGCCTCTGTGGCCTTTGCCTGGCCTAGCTGTCTAAACAAATTCCATTCTACTCATAAACCCACAAAGTCTCTAATGTCCCTGGATGCGATGTTCCACCTGTCTCTGCTCACATAACTTTTTTTTTTTTTTTAAATCTCTAAGGCTATTTCCTCAGTTTTCTATGGGGGCCATTCCCTCATTTCCTGAGCATAACATCACTCTGCTTTCCTGGGCAAGCTGACACAGACTCCCCTAAGTGACCTCAAATTCCTTCCCCCCCTTATATAACAAGACATCCAATGACATTTGGGTGAGGCCAGAAAATGATAGTACTTATGAAAAATAAGAGTTAAGACTCTTGTGACACTTGGTATGAGCCAGAGACTATTCTGAACACTTCACACCACTAATTGTTCTAATTCTCACATCACTTAGTAGTTTGTGTGGTTATTATAGTCCTACAGATGATGAAAAGGAGGCCCAGAGAGGATAGGTTTCTTTCCAAAGGTCACACAGTTGGGCTTGGGAATTAATCCACTTGGTTTCAGAGTTTGTCCTGCTCAGAAAGAAAGGCAGTGGCTGGGCTGGGAAGGACTTGATGGCACATTGGAGATCATCAGAGGCAGAGAAATGATCTCGGCACAGAGTATATAGGTCCAAGCTGCAGGTGTCAGGATAAGAGAAGATAGCAGTCTAGGCCAGAAAAGGTCTGGGTCTGCACAGTGCCTGCACCAGAGGCACACAAAAGTCGAAAGGAGCCAGAGATCCTTGGTAGAGAAGCAGCCTGCATTGCCCAGCTCTGGGCAGAAATGTGAGTCCTGAAGCAGGTCATGTGGGAGACATATAAAGAGAGTCTTTCATGACTCACCAATGGCTACCCAGCTGACACAAGTCAGGGATGCTCCTGAGCTGACTCTGGATTCCAGGTCCGGGGCTTTGAGCACCATGATTGGAAGTCACAGATAGGGAGGGGTCAGAGTCAAGCTGGTGATATGTAAGAACCACTGCTTTAGTATCCTGGAGCACTGGACAAGATGGCTGGTCCCAGTGGATGAAGGCTGAGTGTAGGAGGTGAGAGGAGGTGGCTGGCACAGTGGGGGGGGTGCATGCACTAATCTGCACAGGTGCTTACCTTGTGCCCCACCAGCCTCTCTCAGTACAGGTGGGCCTCAGTGGCAATAGGCTCACAGTGCCTCCCACCTCCGTCTGAAGGCTGGTTACCTCTAGGGAACCAGGGGCTGGCTAGAGAAATGCACTTTCTATCCACACATAAACACACAGCCCCTGTGCATATATACAAACATTCAAGCACAGTTGCCCATCTGTTTACTGTTGGTGTGTGCTCAACTGTCTTCTGGTACAAAGCACCGTGCCAACAGAGAAAAATGATCCACTGCTCTCCCTGAGGGGAGTTTCTCAACAGATGTGATTATCCATCTTCAGAGTTTGCGTCTGTTATTTAGAAGCAGTGAGTCATGAACTCACAGGCCCCAAAAGCTAGGAAGCCATAGATATTATGAAGTCCAGCTACCCCAGCCAGCTGCTGGCATTTCCAGACCCCAAACATGCAGTGATGGATCCTTATCAGAGTCTGTAATTAAACTCCTTTCCAAAAAGGTAAGTGAGGTCCAGAGAGGGTAGAGAACTTTCCTAGGGTCACACAGTCTTGTATAATGGAAAGCCATTTCCAGTGCCAAGCTAAATTATCAAGAAATGGAATCAGAATATGGTGTTGTATTAATTTCTATGGTCAGTTCAGTTAAGGGTCTTCAAAGATATTTGCCATTTACTCACCCAAATCTATGAATATGAAAAGGGGTTTCAAAGTGGTGCTGAGTCTCTCCCAGGTCTCCAAAGGGACCTGGTTCAGTCAGCACCTTGCTCTTAGTTCACCAAGGCCCATTTGGGCCTCTTATGTCCAGAGCACGAAAACTGTCCCAGGTCATTCTGTCTGGAGGTCTGTGTGGTGGTCATGGGAGACTCAGCATTCATGTTAGGCTGAGCCATGTGAGAGCATTCTCGTGTTCTGGGCCTGGTGAGACCATTCTTAAGGGACCACCAGTAGTCTTCCTAGAGGCCCAGAAAGCAGTGGGAAGTGGGCACATAGGAAATCAATACCTGAAGAGGTATACCAGCTACTAGTGGGAAAGGTTTTCCCACAGCCTAAGGAACACACATGTAGGAGGTTTTGTGGAGTTGGATTGTACCATCTCTGGTGCTCTTCTGGCCCCTCTGACTCCTGCCCAGATGAGATGAGGGTTCCAGGATGGTGGTGCCCTCTAGTCATACCAGGATCAAAGTCTGTCTTAGTCACCTCTTAGGCTTCCTATAGCTGGGTCCACATAGCTCAGCTATCATTCCCAGGGTAGGCTCAGACTGGCCTCTATACTTGCAGAGCATTTAGGTGTGGGAACACTGGTGGAGATGTGCCAGTAAGGTGGTACCTGGCTCCCTCACAGGTTGGATGGGTATAGGAGGCAATGACTGATTCAGAATGAATCACCTCCAATCATACTGTGGCTTTGCGGCTGAGCCACTGTCCCTGTGCTGCTGCCTCTTCCCAGACACAGGAGGAGAGAGGGCTTCAATTGGTGAGGCCAGCTGGTGACATGAGGGAGCCTCAGACCACACGGGCCCAGAAAGGCTGCCCTAGAATCCAGGAGTCCTGGTCATCTCTCTCTTGTCTCCTCTACCATGGGATTGTGACCACAAACCTTTTCTCTGTCTCTGCATTTCCCAGATGGTTAGTGACAGATCCACTGTGTCCCCACAGTCCCCTAACAGGAGCTGGAACATAAAAGGCCTGCTTTTGTAGGCTCTGGAGGACCTGTGACACTCCATTCTGTGCTTTGATTAAAGTGATCTCACGGGTGCATTACCTCTACCTAACCACCCCATGCTCACGGAAGCAGCACACATTGAACGCAGAGGGGCACACACACACTGAAAGTAGTAGGGGGACTTGTGACAAAAGGATTTGGTGGGAAGAAGAAAAGCCTTGTTAGTATTTAGGCAGCCTGCTTCTGGGTTGCCTAGCAACCTATGATGTCATCATGTGTCTACACCCAGGTCGCCACACCTGGCAGGCATGGTTATGTTGCTCCTTAAAAGGACCAATCCATCACTTTGTCTTTCTTGTGGCCCTTGCCCTCTCCCCTCTTGCCCTCTCCCCTTTCTCTGTTGGGCGATCCCCTTATTTCCCCTATCATGTCTCACTCTCTCCTTCTCCCTCTCTATTCATCTCCATCTAATAAACCTCTTTCATATGAAATCTGCTGTGTGCATCATCATTGTTTTATCTAACAGGCGTAAGAGAAGATGATAAGAGAAACCTATTTATGTATATATACATATTGAACATGAAATTGCAAAAGAATAAGTAAATTAAATAATGATTTATAAAATCCAAAATGACCCCTAAGGCCACACTTCAAGGGAGTCTGGGCTTTCTAGAAAGTGCTCAGCAGGATAGGAAAGTGCTGCCTGGGGAGTCTGAGCCCTGGGTGGTGTCAGGCAGGAGGTGGGTCCAGTTCCTCTTGGTTCCTGGCACCTGATAGCTGGGGCCACCTTGCCACACCTGGGGGCAGCCTCTGTCCAGGCATATTTGCAAAGCACCCCTAGCTTTGGTCAGCACTGGGTTCTGGGCAGCTCTGGGCTCCTTGCTCATGATGTCCCACTAGGCCCCTCTTGTTGTAGCCCACCTTTTTGTATGAGTATGGAGGGGCTGGGGTTGGGTGAGGATTCATCTTTAGGCCTGGATCTGGGTTGCCTGCTGCTCTCTGAGAATCTCACTGTACTGCTCTAACCAGAATCCAGAGTTCAATACTCTTGTCTGAGTCCTTTTCTTACTTTGTGGCTTTGAGCACTGTTACTCTTTCTCCCTGAGCCTCAATTCCTATGACTATAAAACAGTGTTAGTAACACACACACCCTTAGTAGGTGTGCTTGGAGATCTGAGGTGTCCACAAAGTGTGGCAACTTCTTAAAGATTCACAAAGCTCTGCAGATAGATACACCAGGGTGCACAACTGTAACCCCAGTGGACTGGGGAGTGACTTGGTGGGATTGGAGGCAGGAGGATCAGGAGTTAGAGCCTGGGCTACAGAGGGGATTCACTGCTAGCTTGGGTTGCTTGAGACCCTGTGATCTGTCTGTGCCTTTCCTGGCTTCAGGCGATGGCACTTGGGAGTGTAGATAATCACTCAGGCTTTATCTTCTCACTGCATTGTTGTGGGTTATAATATTTACTATTAATATATCTTTTAGTTAATCAGTGGTTATTCCTAAACCAGCTGTATTCCCAAATCACCACCCAGAGACTAGGATTTATTTAATTAACCTAGAGTAACCTATGCTGGGCAATAGTTACTGTTAGAAATCGTGCAGGATGAGAGTCACGGCGGGTTCATAAATCACGCTACGAGACCGGTTCCGCGTGGGAGGTTTATTAGGAGAAAGGACGAGCTAGAGAGAGAGGGGGGAGGAGCTCCGCGAGTTCTCCTATAAGGGGGCCAGAGCATGTGCAGGTGGTTCCGGGTGACCAGCGGTGGTCTTCTCGGTGGCTTCACAAATGCCAGATAACCGGATTGTCAGGTCCCTTGGGGCTGGCCGTAGAGATGCCTGCTTACGGATCCCAACAGTTACTCCATCCTAAACCTCCAAGCCCGCATACTTTCCTACCATTCAGATTTCACCCATTATACTTCCTTTTAGTCATATCTTAGATCCGGTTCATATCTCTACGTGGTTCCAAGACCTCTCCTCCAGATTCTCCTCCTCCTTCCACTGCCTTCCTTCTCTTCTGCTCTCCAGACCAGGATGTCCCATTGAACAGCATTGGTTGGTTGTTTTAATTGACAATATAGAGAACAAATGGTGGCATGTTTACACAAACTTGGAAGAGGTGATGCTTAGAATAAGCATCACAATGCAATGCCCAGATTGAAACCATATAGTGGATTAAAGAAATCAGCATTTGAACGAACAAGGGTAAATTGTGTACATTCCACAAGAGCACTGTACGGACACTGCATTCTCCCTGTGTAGCTGTATCCAGAATGCCCCTTTTAGGACTCTTGCTACACTGGATTAGGGCCTACCTCATCTTAACCATTTACATCTGCAAGGACCCCATTTCCAAAGAAAATTTCATTCTAAGATGCTTAGGGTTTGGGATTTGGCATACGAATTTTGGAAGGGACACATTCAAACCATTTCAGAAGAGGGTACTAAGCACAGAGATGCCTGGGTGTAGTGAGAATGTAAACAATGGGTGAAATAGGCACATATTGGAGGAGATAAGCAGAAGGAGGCCAGAAACCAGCCTGTATAGCCAGATAAGAGAGGGGTGATACAATAGAATGATGGCATGCTTAAAAAGAAAAAAAAGTATAAAAACCCAAAGCTTGGGCCAGACGACAAAGCCCTCTCTCTTGAGCACTCACTCTCGGCATAGAGCGGTAGAATATGCTGGTGCTCTGAGGGGAACTTCTTGCAGTTTTGAACCACTCGATAAACTTGCTACTGCCTGGCTGAATTTTCTTCTTACACCCAGAAACACTGGAACTGCCCAAGCCGCAGAATCCTGGAGGACCCGAAGTGTCGTGAGTCCTTACCTATGGGCCGTCACCCAGCTGTGACTGAGACTCCGTTGAGTCCAGGAGAGGTACCTGCTACTAATGTATTATGTACTGGCTCATAGTGACTGGATGTCTGTTAGCTGGACTGATTAAAGTGCCTTTGTTAAACCGAAAACAAAGCCTCCAGCGTAATCTATCCTCGCCGGCATACGGCTTGGGGATTGGCCGCAAAGTGCTCACGACACTGGGCCATTTTCCTCCTGTACAACAGGGCATCCTTTGAAGCTGATAAAGTACCAGCACTCTGGGAGTGCTCAGGTGCTATACACCAGCTCAGCTAACTTGAAAACAAAACAACAGAAAAACAAAACAATCCCCAAACCCAAACCCACAACCCTAACCACTGTTAGCCAGCACCGCTAGAGGGTCCACCTTCACGTTAGCGTCTGATTTTGCCCAGAGAGATGTTTTACCCCAGAGAACCCTCCATGGTTCACACCAAAGTGGCCCCTACAGCTTCCCTTGTGGGGACAGTGAAGGAATGGAGCCAGGGCATGGCAGTGCACAGCCAATGTAGTCCAGGCCTTTTTGCTCATGCTTCTTCCATGAGCACTCAACAAATAGTGCCCTCCACCCCACCCCCTCACTTCCCACCCCCTACCCAAGGCAGCTTCAGCTCCAGAGGACTCCTGGGACTGCAATTTACCTTTTCTCAGGTCCTTTGTGGCTTGGCCCCCTGAGGAGGCTCTATTCAGCAATCTAGCTTGAGGTGCTCTCGAGCTTTACTGGTGTGTTTAGTGTAACTCTGATCCTAAGAGCAGCCCAGGAAGCTATCTGCTGAGCTCAGGCTCTGCTGCATTCATTAGCACTCGGTGCCTTCACATCCCTTGGTGCTGGAGGGCATGAATTTATTTCTGGGGGAAAAAGGCAAGTGGTTGCCCAGAGGCGCAAAGTTAATAAACAGGCAGAAAATTTAGCCTGAGGTTTTCCCCCTTGGCTGTCCCTGCATGCCACTTTGGTTGTATTGAGTTTGGTGTGACCTCTGGAGGGACAGACACCTACAGTCCTTTAACTCATTCTAAGAGAGAGGAAGGAAGGGCCTAGGAGGAAAGGCAAGAGAGAAACACGGAGAGGCACTGGAAGGCTAGGAGGGAGGAGGGAGAGTGTCTTGGGCTGGTGGGAAAGCAGTTCGTGCTTCTTGTGCTAAAAGGGAAAGTGCTGGCTTTAGAGACCGGGAGAGCCAAAGGACCTCAGACAAAAGGGTGGCATCTCCCCAAAGATCTTTCCTGTACTTGCTGCGGAAGGCAGCTAATCCCTGGAAGGAAGCATCTCTTCATTTTTTTTTTTCAGATAGAAAAATTGGCAAATGGTCAATAAATTATCATCATTAGGTGCCAGTGGGTGGAAGTGACAGGGATTGTGAGAGGGAAAGGGTCTAGGGAATGGAGACCTCTCTGTACTCTGCGTCTACGTTCTCACTGAGCTTCAATGCAGTTTTGCAATGTCTCCTCAGACTTGCACTGAACCCTCTCACCAAAGCCTGTGCATCTGCAGAGGCTATCCCCAGGGCTCAGCCTAGTTCCCGCACGACAGGCCAATAACAGTCTTTAAACCTCACTGCGTTATCACACTGCATTATGGGAGGGTTAGGACTGCATCTCCTCAACCTTGCAGTGGGTCAGACAGCCTTTGAGCAAAGTGTGGTGCAAAGAAAATGCTCAGCTGATGTTCACTGAGTGAATGAGTGAAAAGAACGGAATGGAAGTTGAGAGGGAGATGACCCATCTCTGGCACCACTCTCCTTTTGTTTAACAGCAGGTCAGGGGTCAGGCCTTCACAGGACACTCAAGGTGCTGTGTGGTGCTGGGCTAAGGAGTTCATCATCTGGCTGATGGAGGAATAAGGAAATTAGTGTATGTAAGGAGCCTGTAAGACAGCAGAGTTGTCAGGAGCAAAATTGAGAGACATTTTGGTGATAGTGACTGGGTAACGCCCTTAAGGCATTAAGAGTTTGTAAGACAGCAGAGCTGTCAGAGTTAGATTAGAAGATATTCCTAGTAATAGTAATAAACATTTCTTTTAAGGCATTAAGTAGTAAAATTAAACAATATCAGTAGACTAACAGCCGGCATGTGTGACGTT
>JAQQSO010002942.1:0-13967 GCA_028658305.1 Pachyuromys duprasi
TATCCTCAGCTCCCGGGATTCTCTCTTCCATCTCTTTTATTCTATTGGTGATGCTTACCTTTGTGGTTCCTGATCTTTTCTCCTAGTTCTCCAGTTCCAGGTTCTTCTTCCTTTGTGTCTTCCTTATAGTTTCTAATTCCGTTTTCGTGCTTTGTACTGTTTCCTTCATCTGATTGACTGTGTCTCCTATTTTGGTTGTTTCCTCTTTGTTTATCTTTAATTGTTCCTCTATGTGGGCAGTTAAATTCTTCTTCCTTTCTTTGAGGGCCTTGTTCATTTCCTCTTTTTGTCTCTCTTTTTGGTCCTCCAATATCTGCATAATCAATGCTTTAACATAATTTTCCCCTGTCTCTGCTGAATTAATATCTCCAGTGCTTTTGGTTGTTTCTGTTGGGGCCATGGTGTCCTGATTTTTGTTGGGTGAGTTCTTTTGCTCATTTCTGGGCATTTGTTTATATGTAATCAAGGAGCTGTTTGTGCTTTAAGCCTGAACTTCAGACTGGAACTGTCAATCTCTTGTGTCAGGAATTTTCTTCAAGAAGATCAGGGAGTTCCAGTGGTTTGTTAGTGTGTGTTGTTTTCTCAGTTGAACTCTGTTGTGGGCTCTGTGTGCCTGGCTTTGTGCTCTGTGCTAGGAGCTTTGAGGACTGCAGGCTGGTCACCCTTCTGGTCTGGAGCCTTTGCTCCTCACTCTGTGCTAGAGGCTGAGTGTCCTGGTTTGAGATGTCAGTTGGGGGTTCTGCGTTCTGCCCTGTGCTTGCTGCTAAGTGCTCTCCCCTAGATGGAGGCTTGTCAGCCCCTTCTGGGCCAGGGACTGTGCACCATGGTCTGAGATGATATTTGGGGCACACACAGTGGGTCTGCAGTGGTTGCAGGCATTGCCGAGCAGTGTGCATCCACTGTGTGAAGGCCTGTCTGAAATGGTGCCCAATGCCTTCTCAGTCTGGCCTGTGGACACACACCCAGACTGAGGTGGTTGCTGGCAGACCCGAGCAGCCTGTGCCCACAGTGCACAGGCCAGTCAAAACTGTCTCCTAGGCCCTCTCAGTCTGAGGTGGTTCTGGTGGAGGTGATTGTTGTGCTCCTGCAGTATGCCCTCAGGTTGAAGTAGAACCCGGGTTCCTCTCAGACTGTCCAATGATCTCACACAGGGACTGAGGTGGTTACTGGCGGATGCGAGCAGTCTGTGCCTGTAGTGTGGAGGTCAGTCAAAATGGTAGCCCTGTCCTCCTCTGTATGGCCTGGAGACTGTGTAACCCAGTCTGGTATGGCAGCTGCTGGCGCCCCATGCAGCTGCTCCTTCAGATCAGAGCTGTGTGCCACTGGTCACCTGGAGATTTTTCTGGGGAATAACTGGGTGTCCCTAGGATTTTCCCACTTGATTTCCTTTCTGTAGGAGTTCAGCTCACCTAGCAATCACAAAAACTGGTGTTTTAGGTCCCAGAGTTCAGTCTCCTGGTTGCTGTGTTTTTTCTGCTGTCCTACTCCTCAGACATGGTGTCCTCTCTTGGCAGCCATCTTGGATCCTCTCCAATGTATTCCATTTGTTTTTCTGGGTCTCATATCTCACTCAGGATATTTTTTTTCTAGTTGTTTCCATTTTTTCTAGTTGCATGCAAATTTCATGATGTCACTGAGTTATATTCAGCTGTACCACATTTTTTAATCCATTTTTTGGTTGTTGTTGAGGGACATAGAGATTTTTTTCTCATATCTGGCAATAAACATTACTGAGCAGGAGTCTCTGTGGATATTTTGGATACATGCCCAAGTGTGGTATAGCTGGATGTTGAGATAGGTTTATTCCCAATTTCCTGAGTAAATACCACACTAATTTACACAACAGTTTTATGAGTTTATATTTCCACCAGCAATATATGAGTGTTCCCCTTACTCCACATCTTTGTCAGCATGAGCTGCCACTTTTTTGTTGTTATTGTTGATCTTAGCCACTCTGACAGATGTAAGATAAAACTTAAAATAATTTTAATTGGATTATAATCTGATAACTAAGGATATTAAAGATTCCTTTCAGTGTTTCTCGGCCATTTGATTTTCCTATATTAAGAATTCTGTTTAAAGAGCTCCACAATGACTAAACTGAGCAGGGCACAGGTGTCTTGTATGAGACGGTTTCTACAATCAAGGACCATGTGTGGATGTGTGCTGGAACCCCTGTTCAGATGGGACCCAGGATAGCTTGGTGTAGGACTAAAGACTCTAGTGAGGGAAACAGGGACTGTTTCAGTCTTGAACTTGATGGCTGACTCTTTGACCCTCCCCCATACATGCTGGGGAGTGACAAACTGGCTAGATCCCAGTCGAGGACATTGCAGCCTGCCCTCAGGAGACAGGATGAGCTGGGGTTGGATGGAAGGGGAGGAGGTCCTCCCCTGTTGGTGGACTTGGAGGGGGCAGGGAGGAGATGAGGGAGAGTTCGGGAGGGTGGGAGGGAATGAGGGAGGGGGCTACGCTTGGGATGCAATGTACCTAACTTGTGATTGATAACAAAAAATAAATTCAAAAAAATGTAAAAATAAATAAATAAATTCTAATTGTATTAAAAAAGAATTCTGTTTAAATCTGTATCCCATTTTTAATTGGATTATTTGCTTTTTATATCTAGTTTTTTTTAATTCTTTATATATTTTGAGTATTAACTCTCTATGAGACATGGTCTTTATCAAAGCCTTTCCCATTCTCTAGACTGCTGCTTGGTATGAACGATGGTGTATTTTGCTGAGCAAAAGCTTTTCAGTTTCATGAGGTCATGTTTATTACTTTTTAATTTCAGTGCCCTTGTTCTTTTCAGAAAGTCTTTTCCTGTGCCAATGATTTCAGGACTACCCACCAATTTCTCTTCTATGAGAACCAGTGTACATGATTTAGGTTGAGTACTTTGACCCATTTGGACTTGAGTTTTGTGAGGGTTTTAAGTATATTAATCTATTTGGATTCTTCTACATGCAAACATCCGGCTTGACCAGCACTATTTGTTGAACTTGTTGATTTTCCTGTCTCAATAATATGGCTGGTCTCACAAGCTAAGTCTTTCCTGTATCACACCTCTGCCTTCTGAGGCTGAATTTATAGGGTGGCAGGTTTATTGTGTATTTAAATGGGAAGTATCCTGGTATCCTTGCTCGTATGCTAAGTGTTTTAACCTCAATGTCATCTTCAAGTTCTATTTTTCTATAAAAATGTTATTTATAAACAATGCATTTTATTACATGTAACTGAAGTTGATAATTTTTTAAATTGATTAAAATAACAACATGAACATCATTTGTCATACATCAAGAGTCAGGTTAATGTTCTATCTGCAAACTTTCCTTTACTTCCTCCTTTCTTTCCTCTTCTTCCTACACATAATCCTTCTCCTGTCTTTTCACCTCCTCTTCATTTTTATTTGTACATTTTATCACATTGAGTAAGTTTTGCTGTTTTTTGTTTGGTCTGAGATTTTAGCTCTATGCTCATGAATAAATATTGATCTTGTGTTACAATATTCTTATATTTAATGGATAATCATATAATGTATTCATTTTGCTAATGTATTAAACTACAATGTTTGATTTTAATGTTTGTTTTCCTAAAAATCAACCCATCTGAGTTCCCATGGAGTACTCCTTCAGAGTATTTCCTTTGAGTTGGTGTTACCTTTTGAAAGATTTTCATATTAGGTTAATGTAAAATATTGCTCCATTATTTGCTTGTCATTTCTTCCTTTGAGAATATAATAATTTCAAAGACACCAGACAGGATTTCATTTTTTATCTTCACTAAATTGGAATGGCTAAAGAGTATATTCATTACTCATTAAATGTTTGAAAAAATATATGGACCTTAATATATTAGCTTTTATTTTGAGAAGTTTTAAAATAAAATGTTTTTTACCCCAGCTTTACTTCTTTAATTTTGTTGATTCAGAGACACGTTTCAAAGTTTCTATTATTCTTTCTATTTAATAAAGTTATGGTCTTCTAAGATTTTTGCATTATATCTGAAATTCCACATTACATATTAGAAAATGTTGCAATTATTATGTCTATAAATTTTTTTGCTATTTATTTTCACTTCTTTTTTTTAAAATTTATTTATTTTTATCTCAATCACAGGTTAGGTACTTTGAATCCCAGGCATAGCCCCCTCCCCGATTCCCTCCTACCCTCCCACTCCCTCCCTCATCTCCCTCTTCCCCGCCCCCTCCTAATTGATAATTCTTCCTTTGTATTTATTGTTTTCCCAGTTTTATTATTCTAAAGATTCATCTATTTTATGATTGTTGACAAAATTTTACCTTTGTAATTTTTTCTTTTCGAGAAATATTTTAAAACTCACTGATTTGTGATTTCACTAATGTTATTACCTTCACAAACTTTGTTTATTAACTATCATTTCCTAGGTTTTTGAGAGTGATCAAACTCTTGATCAATCACTGTTTTCATTTTCTTTTTTACAGTTCATGCTCAATATGCACTAGAAGCGAAACATATAGCAACATTCCAGTACTTAAAGACTGGCCATAATTTTACATAAGCTAATTTTAAATAATGATATTTTTTCTATTTTATTGAAAATAGTATAGTTAAATATTATACTTTTGATGAGTCCATCCCAAATATATCCCCTCCAATCCCTTTCCTAACTGTTTCATGATTATTCTTTTCCAATTTTGATATTTTTCTTATTTCTTCTTTTTTGTTGAATTGAAAATATTTCTTTTCCATGTAATAAATTCTGATTATTATTTCCCTCTCCCAAATTCTCACTGCCCTTCTCACCTCGACGACTACCTAAATCCATATTCTTGCTTGTTTTCTCTCATAAAAAATGGCATATAAAATAATAATGGTAATAATAGTAATAATTTAAAAATAGTACAAAAAACAAACAGCAAAAGAAGAACTAAAAAATGTATAGGAAACACACATAGATGCAGAGACACCCCAATTCATACCCATGGCAATAGAAACACTAAGCTAGAAATTATAATATATTAACAAAAGATCTATAAGAAAGAAAAAATGCCCAGAAAAGCGTTTTGTGACAAACAAACAAACAAACAAAAAACACTTAAAATACAATAGAGTATTATAAGTATTATGATGGTTTTTATAGGTATGGTCCCTACAAACTCATGTGTTTGAATGCTTGTCTCATAAAAGTGGCACTGTTAAAAGGTATGGCTTTATTGGAGTAGGTGTGGCCTTGTTGGAAAAAGTGTGTCACTATGTAAGGGGGCTTTAAGGTCTTATATATCTTATATGTGCTCAAATACACCCAGTGTGCACACAGTCTCCTTCCTGCTCCCTTTGGATCAAAATATAGAAGTATAATCTCTTTCCCCATGTCTGCCTGCAGTCTGACATGTTTCCTGAAATGATGACAATGGACTGAACTTCTGAAACTGTAAGCCAGTTCTAATCAAATATTTTTCCTTTAAAAGAGTTGTCTTGGTCATGGTGACTCTTCACAGTGATAAAATCCTGTTTATAAAACTTCTGTTTTAGTTAGGAGTGGGATATGGCTGTAATAGGCTTGACCATTTTTCTGTTTGGAGGAATACAGATTTTGAGATTTTTGCATTAGAAAAGCAGTTTAATGCTTTGGTCAATGTTTGATGGACCATACTAGTAGGAACATGGAATACAGTCATGCAGACTGTGATTTGATCTGTGGTCTCCTGGTTCAAGAGGTTTTCAGAGCAGAAGAATTTTGGTATGTTTCCTAAAAATTATTCTTGTAAAATTCTGATGAAGTATGTGATGCTTTTTGTCTTTGTCTGGAGTCTGCCTGAGGCTAAAGTGAAAAGATTTAAAACAATTGCCTTGGCAAAGGAAATCTCAAAACAGACTAACATACACTCTGTCCTGTGGTTCACTCTTAGGAAGAGTGTATTGATTAAATGAACTAAGCTAAGAAATGAAAAATACATAGCATGTTTCAGGATTAAAGGGATAACAGCAAGCAGAGTGGAGCTAAATTCTGTATTCATAGACTAAAAATGTTAAGTGGAATTAAATTAAGGACGTAGTGACATCAGGGCGGGATCACACCATGATAAACTGCAATCTTGTGAAAAAAAAAAAAAAAACAGGATAAACTATGAGGTGTTTGCTTTATGGTCCTGGGCTACCTCATTCAGAATGTTTGTTTCCATATCCAAACATTCCAATTATACCTTTAATTGAATAATTTTATTTTTAAATAAGCTAAGGTCAGATGGAAAGAGGGGAGGACCTCTCCTATCAGTGGACTTGGAAAGGGGCAGGGAGGAGATAAGGGAGGGAAGGTGGGATTAGGAGGGATTGAAGGAGGGGACTACAACTGGGATACAAAGTAAATAAACTACAATTAATATTAAAAATTAATAAAGAAACCCAAAAAGGTTGAATACTTTTTTAAAAATTAATATTTTAAATTTCTTCCTTTTCAAACTCTGTTTAGTTTTAGTCCCAATTAGTGCTTCTTGTTACTGTTGTTACTGTTCTTAGTATACCTTAGATACTAATCATCTGTAAGATGGATAAATTATAATTGTTTTCCATGTTATAAGCTATATTGTCACTTGAACGGTAGTATTCTTTGCTTTTTACTTTTATAAGGCCCTTACTATTTTCACTTGGTGATTTAAGGTATCAGGCTTTTGCTGTGATTCTTAATCCATTCAGATGCAAGGTTTTACAGGGTGAGAGATAATAATATTGTTTCATTCTTCTGCTTTCAGCTATCTAGCTTTGTCTAGCATTTTTTTTTGTTGAAGATGTTGTCTTTTGTTCCAAGGTCTATTGTCGGTTGTTTTGTAAAGTTTGGCCCTGTGTGTGGGTAGTCACTTCTATTTAATGAAAAAAGATGTGTCACTTTTTTTTTTGTTCTAGAACAATGCTGTTTTATTACTAGAGTTTTGTTTTATGTGTTGAAATCACAGATCATGATACCTTCAGTAGCAATTTTTTTTTTTTTGTCCAAGATTGTCCCTACCGTACTGAGTCTGTTGAGCTTTGAATGTTTTTAAGATTAATACCTTCAATTTCTGTGGCGAATTTACAGTAACAAGTAAGAACAAGTGATGAGAAAGGTAACCATAAAACGAACCATTATCCACTGTTGGCAGAAGAGAAAAGTTATGCATTTTTTAATGAAAATCAGTATGGACATTTCTCAAAAAAACTATAACTAGAGCTACCATTTGATCTAGCTATGCTATTCCTGATACTTGCTGAAATGAATCTACATCCCACCAGAAAGATGTGTCTTCATCCATGTTTATTCCTATTCTACTAACTATGGGAAGGAAATAGGATCAGTGTAGATGTCCATCAACTATGAGTATTTAACGAGAATATGGTGCATATACATAATGGAATGTTTGTCATCTGTAGAGAAAATGAAATTATGCAATATCAATAAAAATGATGGAAATGTCATTCACATGTGGCTCTTCGCTTTTGACTTTTCATATATGTAGCATATTTTTATGAAAGTGAGGTTGTTATGCATCGGTAACTAGAAAGAGTTCCATAAGGGCAGTATGTAGGGGAAAACAATCAAGGGAAGAGTGTGGAGAAAGACAGAAGGTATTATTTCATTCTCATTCACACCACTGGTGGTGAAAAAGTGCATATGAAAATAGGGGCCAAGCTGAAGGAGGAAAGGAAGAGGTGGAGAGAAGGGAATGCAAACAAGTATGTGCTAAAGTAAGAAATTAGACAAAAGAAGGAGATGAACAAATCTTCCATTGTATTTCACTTCAGAAGTTAAGGAATATTGCTATTATGATGATGAGGAAGGGCTCATGTGAGGCTATGATAAAGCATGAAATGCTGTCCCAATGCTGCCACCTACTCAATCCAAAGGTGTAAAGAGACTTGTAAAACATCTCCACAAAAGGGCATTCCATATTGTTTCCAGTTAAGAGAACAGCTAAATGCTGAGTTCAAGAGCCCACAGCAATGCTATAATGCATGAAGGATTTTACCCACGTCCTCTCTTTGTAAACCCAGTAGGGTAGCTTTCAAGGGTAGAGAGTGGAAACACTGCTTTCTGGATACATTGTTTTTCTACAGATTATATGCCAGCACCTAGCATGTGTGTGAATGACAGAATGATAAGAAGAGTTCTGCTTCTGTATTATGTGACCATATTTCTTTGTCCTTTACCAACTCAGATAATCAGAAATGCTATTCTTCTAAAATCAACACACTTGGTTGGTTTAAATTTAACCTTCTGTTTTCAGTATAACACCACATGACTACAAACAACACCTACCTTTAATTTGAAAAAGACACATTTTATTCCCTATTGTGTTTTAACAGTAGCTTCTCTCTTTTCTTTAAATTCATCTAACATTGCATAATGGATTCTAATTCTGAAACAGTTCCTTGGGCTAAATTGCTCTACTTCTATCAAGGCATAGCCTCCTCTGGGTCACCAACTAATTATCCTGTCTTTGTGCCCAATCCCAAATGAAGCTTTCGATCCTCTAAAACCTATTAATATCATTTTCAATATCATTGAATAAATGAAAGGCATTTTAGCACTGATAACAGAGTGAGCACTTCTATAATGAGAAAACCCCTCCATGTGATGATAGCATCAGTGTTAGTCCCTGCTGTTTTATCATTGTCTGTTCAAAGCGTCCTCTCCAAAAGAAGGGGAAGCCATTTCGAATGATAAATAAAGGTAGATTTTTTTAAATAAATGAGTGGAGTGTACAATCATTTAAATTTTACTGTCTGCCTCACTGTTTCACTCTAAGGAAACTGTCTTTAAATATGGAATTTTTTTTGTCTAAACTTGTAAATTAGACTGAATTATATTTGCATTTGTTACTACAGGCAGACATAAACTCTATTACTCAATTGAAGGTTAAAATAAATTTCTGTTGTTAAAATGATTTTATTTATATCTCAAGTGTTATATCTTTTAATAATGTAAGATAAAAATCTAATAAAATAAGTAAATTCTAGGCCAATGTAAAAGCCTTAAAGAAGGTAGTGTGCATTCCTGATGATTATGCCTGAAGTTGTCTTCTGCTCTTATATGTATACATGTACACATTAACACCTGGATACACAGTGTCCTACATTATACATTTGTTCTAGTACATGTGTGAGCATGCAGGCATACACGCACACACACACCATGCAGTCTTTTTCTTTTCTTTCTTTCTTTCTTTCTTTCTTTCTTTCTTTCTTTCTTTCTTTCTTTCTTTCTTTCTTTCTTTCTTTCTTTCTTTCTTGGCAACTATTCTATTCTTGAGCATGAAGCTTGTCCTGGAGTGTGGTTGGTATACCCAGTGTCATTCCATCAAAATAAACAAATTTTTTATTCTCATTGAATAGCTATCAAATGGAAATTGCTTCTTGGCTAGGGGCCAGGCTCTCTTGCCATGTTCCCTTGTCTATGCTGGCATTTGTCTGTCTTTAACTTCTGTGTGTTGTCACCATCTCTAGAGTACAATTTCTTTCTCAGCCATCATCATAAAAATTTTCCTCTTTCAGTAGGTGAGAACAAATACAGAGACCCAGAACTGGACAGTATGCACAGTGAGAAACCTTGGAACAATCAGCCCTATGTGGTATGTCTGCATCAAATCCCTCTCCTTGGAGCTCAAGGAACTCAGCAGAGGAGGAGGCAAAAAGATTGTAAGAGACAGAGGGGATGAATTTCAGTGAGGAGACAATGTGCACAGACACATGTGTACTGACACACACATGAACTTATAGAAACTATGGTAGCCGGTACAGGGCTTGCATCAGTCTATGCTAAATGGAGTGCCAGTGCTGAGAGGGAAAGTGGACACAAGCCCCTATCTATAATACCACAGCATTCTAGAAATAACAATAGCTCTCTAAGGAAAAAAAATAATAATTTTCTCCAAAACTGTCAAACTGGGCATTTTATCCACACTTTCAGGCAGTAGATGGTTAATAAGAAACAAGCTTAATTGTATTTTTGAAGTTGTTTTTGGCTCATAGGCTTTGTCTGGACAGTTTTTCCCCTACAAGTTGCTTTCACCTGCAGCTTATGATTTCTGGTTTTCTGTTTTTATGGGATTTCTGTGTGTGTGAACCTGTGCATCTCTGGGTCCATGCACATTTCTTGTACTTTTTCATTGCTTATTTTTTATTTGTTTCTTTGTTTGTTCCTATTATAGCTTGTTTGATTTAACTTTATCTTATATTTAAATTTATTTTATTAATTATTTAGATGCCTATTTGTCTTATAAGGAGAGACAGACAGACAGAAAGAGAGACAGAGACAGAGAGACTGTGGAATTGTTTGGTGAAAAAGATAGGAGAATAGTTGGCAGAGGGAAAACTATAATGAAATATATTATATAGAAAGCCATTTTCCATAAGTAAATAAAATAAAATTCCACCTACTAATTTAACAGAAAAGAATCCTTTCCAATGCAGGTTATATGGTATACTTATCTCCGGGAATAACAGTATGTCATTATGTATTATTTTATTGCTATAATCATTTAACAGAACAAGAGTAGCAGGTGACTTATCTATGACTTATCTAGTCTAACTTCTTGGCCCTATTAGTAATGTCTTGTGTGGATTTCATAGCAATTAAACAGTAGTTGGTTACTCGAATGCCATTTGTGCCATAATTGGTCCAATGAACATCTTGCGTAGGTAGGTTGCTTTTGCTGCTGAGGCTTGTAGCTGGGTGAAATTGATGATTAATTTTCTTCTCTGGTAGCATATATAATTTCTTCCAGAACAATGAATGCTACTCCTTAAGGGTGAAACTTCTGGTAAACATCAGTTCAGTGACCCTATTTTCAAGGAAATAAGTATGAATTATCTCCAAATATATGATCTTATAAGGTTCTACCATCAGGTTGTTGGGGATAAGCAATGACATTGCCAATAGGCTGCAATGTTTTCAGGGTTTAGCAATGAGAATGCTATTTTATCTGTTCTCTCTTATCTCTGTGACATGCTAAGTAATTCTTGGTACATCCTGTCACATGCCTCTAGAACTAAGTCAAGGCAATTTTTGATCTTATTTTGTGTTTGTTTGCTTTTTTTTTTCCCTCAGAGAAAGGTACTTACAAGCATTTAAGGCAAGAGGAAAAAAAAAGCATGACTACACCCCTAGGGTGTTCAAACATTCAGCTAATAGTAGCATGGATCAAGCATACAAACACATCTATCAGTTCTTTCCTACTGACAACCATTTGTGAAATAAATGCTTATTAAGGATCGGTTATGTTTTATATTCCATCATAATTGTTGAGTATTAAGTAGATTTTAGAAGATGCATTCCCTATTTTATTATGTTCCCTAATAGGCCACAATGTCTTGACACTGAGGTACAAACATTGTCATATGACCTGGTGAATGAGGAAAAAAAAAACACTGTGGACAACATATGCTGTCAGAAACTTGAGACAAATTTTACATACCTTACAAATAGAAGTCAGTATTGTGTCTCTGAGTCATCAAATTCTAAGATAAGTCAACAGGCTTCAAAATAGGTTCCATTTCCAGTTTTAAAATTAAAATTATATGATATATCACACTATAATTCTAATTTTTATCAAATATAGTAAGCTCACAGCAAATATTTAATTAAAGACAAGTAAAATACATTGAGTATGAGACATATAAAAGTAACTATCATGTACTTCATTTTTACAAGTACTACATAAGCCTTTATATTTAAACCCTTAATTTGCAAATGGAAAAACTAACCTCTTGTTGTTTCCATATTGCCATGTGAAATATATTTATGAAAATGATAGAATTTCATGTAGATAATTTAGTTAAAAATTAAATTACATAGTTAAATAGTCCAATATATGGAACTTAGAATAGTTTTTTTTTCTAATTTATCCTGTGTTCTTAAGGAAAATGAAAAAAGCAATAGCTGGGATGATCAATCCTTACTTAGATGGACAAACAGAATGGACATTGAATGTAGGAGAAAACAAGCAACAGGACATGAGCCTACCACAGAGGGCCTCTGAAAGACTCTAACAATGAATCAAAGCTGATATTAAGACTCACAACCAAGCCATTGCCAGAGTGCTGGGAATCATATGAAAAACGGGGAGTTAGTAAGATTTGATGAGGACAAGAGCTCCACAAGACCAAATAGATCAGGGCACGGGGGTCTTCTATGAGACTCTTTCTCCAACCAAGTACCATGTATGGATACAAAGTATAACCCCTGCTGGAATGTGACCCGTGGTAGCTCAGTACCCAACTGGGTACCCTAGTAAGGGGAACAGGGACTCTTTGGGTCCTGAACTCAATGGCTGGCATGTTGACAGCCCTGCCTACCCCCCTCCCCCGTGAGGGAGTAGCAGCCTAACTAGATCCCAGAAGAGGACATTGCAGCCAGCCCTGAAGAGACATGATAAGCTAGGGTCAGATGGAAGGGGTGGGGGGAGTTCCTCCCCTATCAGTGGACTTGGAGGGGGCAGGGAGAAGATGAGGGTGGGATGGGGAGAGTGGGAGGGAATGGGGGAGGGGGCTATGACTGGGATACAGAGTATATAACCTGTGATTAATATGAAAATAAATAAATTACTAAAAAAGAAAAAGAAAACAGCTTCCATGGTCTCATTTCTTACCTAGGATGTAGGAAACGTTTTACTGCCCAAAATGATTTACTTTATTTAAGAAGACATTTTTGCCATTTTTGCTTTCTTCCCTGGGTCTTCTACTCTTAATCAAATGAAGTTGGACATTTCTCCCCTATTCATGTCCTTCCCATTTCCAAGAGCATGCAAACACACATTCTCCAAAATGTTCACTTTAATAAGAACAACCTAAATCTTACATTCTTCTACAGTTATTGCCTTCTTCTTAACTGCTTCTCCAGCCATCTGGCTTCCATGATGCCTACTCATTGGCCTGTCCCAATTTCACTCAGCCAGCAGCATTGAAACATCCTTTTTCTGGAAATAAAACAAATGATTATAATAATCATTTGAAGCAAACGGTTGATAATTCTTTTCAAATCACTCAGAGGTCACTCTTTGCTTAGGTCTCTAAATGACCATTAGAAAACTCAGATGAGGGAGGGGGCTACGATTGCAATGTAAAGTAAATAAATTTTAAAGTTTTCTATAAAAACAAAACAAACAAGCAAATGAACAAAACCATGACTCCGAGATGGCTGCTCACTGTGTTCACAGTACCTGACAAGCAGGTGAGCGGAGACTACTGACAAAGCATGTAGCCCAGCTGCAGAATCCAAAACACCGCCTTCCATGTTTCCTAGATGAAAAGTGGCTTCTCAGGAGCTTGAGATGTATTAAACCGCAATGGATGACTCCCCAGACCCAAGAGACACAGGGTAAGCCAGCATCTCCCCCTCTCTGGACACAACTCCCAAATACCAGTGATGCAAAGTCCCAGACTCTGGCCCACAGATTGGTCCTGCTCTCACAGGTCAGCACAGTCTCTGCTCACCAGTAATATGATCCCCAGCCTCGAGCCCAGGGTTCTACTGTCTCCCTGTCAGGACCAACCAGACAATAAGAGCATATGAGTCTATTCCCATGATGGCAGAGTCGAGCACCCACAGAGCCTGAGTATCTACCCAGGAAGCAAGAATTGCAAGTGAGCAAAAAGCCAGCTTGCTGACTCCAAAATCTCAGCATGTTTTCCTGGAGAGAGGAGTAAATATTCTAAAATTTAATAAAATAGATTTTCAACAAAAATCAATTAAAATATATGGGAATGACACTTCATTCTGCTCAAAGGAAAAAAATCTACAAAGAGCATATACCAATTTTAAACATCTGTGTTCCTAAATAAGGACACCCACATTTGCAAAACGACATTATTAAAGCTTAAAATGCACATCGATCCCCACACATTAAGAGTGGGAGTCTTCAATACCCCTTTTTCACCAATGGACAGATCACCGAGACAGAAACTAAATGGAGACATAACAAAACTACAGGTCATGAACCAAATACCTAATAGATA
>JAQQSO010002943.1:0-13965 GCA_028658305.1 Pachyuromys duprasi
GTAATAGCCAGAACCTGGAAACAACCCAGATGTCCCTCAGTTGAGGAATGGATACAGAAATTGTGGTACTTTTACACAATGGAATACTATTCAGCAATTTAAAAGGAGGAAATCATGAAATTCACAGACAAATGGTGGGACCTGAAAACGATCATCCTAAGTGAGGTATCCCAAAAGCAGAAAGAAACATATGGTATATACTCACTTATATAGACCTATAGGATAGGAAGTTCATGCTGAAATCTACACAGCTAGGGAATATATACAAGAGGGAGGACCCAGGTTGGTATGATCAATGCTCATTTAGATGAACAAATAGGATGGACATTGAATGGAGGAGAAAACAAGCAACAGGACAGGAGCATACCAAAGAGGACCTCTGAAAGAATCAATATAGCAATGTATCAAAGCAGATATTAAGATTCACAATCAAGCCTTTGGCAGAGGGCAGAAAATAATAATAAAAACAGGGGAAGTTAGTAAGACTTGGGGAGAACAAGAGCTCCACCAAGACCAAACTGAGCAGGGCAGAGGGGTTTTACATGAGACAGTTTCTCCAACCAAGGACCATGTATGGATATGGCCTAGAACCCCCGCTCAGATGTGGCCCATAGTAGCTCAGTGTCCAGCTGAAGACCCTAGTAAGGGGAACATGGACTGTTTCAGTCATGAACTTGATGGCTGGCTCTTTGACCCTCCCCCATACACACCAGGGAGTAACAGCCTGGCTAGATCCCAGGGGAGGACATTGCAGCCAGCCCTGAGGAGACAAGATGATCTGGGGTTGGATGGAAGGGTTAGGAGGTCCTCCCCCTTTGGTGGACTTGGAGGGGACAGGGAGGAGATGAGGGAGGGATGGGGAGAGTGGGAGGGAATGAAGGAGGGGGCTATGCCTGGCATGCAAAGTACCTAACCTGTGATTGATATAAAAATAAAGAAATTACATTAAAAAAAACAAAAAATCAAACAGGGATATTTACTTATTAGTTTTGCTACAAAACCCATGAAACTAGCATTGCAGAGGGCTGCCCCAAATCTGTGTGTACTATACAAAAATCTTAGGACACTATTGCATACTTCAGTACATATTTAACATTAGGTATTATAACTATAGATCTTGTAATCTAATTCCTAATCACATATTATTGAATTCAAAATTTGGAAATAAAATAAATGTGAATACTATCTGCAAAATGTCAACTGTCAGTTATCTAACTTGTGAATTTGATAAAATTTAAATCTCCAGAGAAAGGAAATAAATAATTACATTTACCTAAATTATGTTAAAAATTTGTATAAACAAATGGAATATTTGTATAATAATTCAAGTTACTGTATCAGAATTAGAATTTTTATGTAAGAAGAAGAGTTTTGCAGACTTGAAACAGAATTTTATACAGAAACAAAATTGTCTCATGTATGAAATCTATTTGTAGGATGGCAATTACCATCTCACTGAGATTAACCCAAATAAATTGGTGTTTTAAAGAAGTTTTACCCCACCCTACAAAAGAAAGTCCTAGAAGTCTGCAGTTTTATTATAATTAATCTTATTTTTAATCTCATTTCTAAAAGCAATATGAGAACAACAGCATGTCAACATCATTAGGATGTTTTTAACATTTCAAAATTATGAGTATCAATGCAGCATATTCTCATTTTTTTTACTGACTTGAACTAGCTACAATAAGGATGTTCAAGAAATACATTCATATAGTAGTAACTGTTTGATTTTTGTTTAAGAACTCAGAATATTTAAACCCCATATATTTCTTACCTGAGAAAAATCAGAGTAAAGAATTCTCAGCAGAAAGTCATGGCCTTTTAAGGATTTATAAACTATGTGATATCAAACCACCATGTCCTATTACAGTTCCACACCTTGTTGAAGACCCAATATAAACTTGGATTTGAAATCAAGCACCCAGTGTTATAAGCTAGCCAGTTTTTTTCACAGTAACAGTTCCATGGAGAGAAACTGCTCTCACTCCCTAACAGGTTTGAGACACTGATCTGTGACTGCTCCTGTTCAGTAATTTTCCATCAAATGTGCAAGATACCTCTTGACAGTGAAACATCCCTTCTCATTTACCTCTTCAGCAGATTGAAATATCCCTTCTCTGTAATGGGAAGTTCGTCTTACTTAAGTGGAACCAAAGTTATTCTCTGTGGCTTCATTGCTTTTCCCAAATACGTCCTTATTAGGGGAGAAATGATTTTGTAGTTCAGAGGATCAGATAAGGACATTTCTTTTTAATATCACTGCCTCTGTTTGAAGGAAATATGCTATTTACGTTGCACTAAGTCAGCCACGTTTACTGGCTAGCCTTCCTGATGACTGCCTATCTATTCACTGAGGATACTTGCAAAATTTAAATCATAAAAAGTGTGTCAATCACGGATTCAGTGCTTTGAGGCCAGATGGGGCCAGAATATTTTAATTAAAGAGAAACTACCCTTTAGTAGATGAAGAAATAATTTTGAAAAGTTAAAAATCTCAGTGACTAATAATCTACAACAAAACTCCCATACCTTGGGGATGGTTGCAAGAAGATGGGAAGCTTGCAAAAGCTAGAGATATGGGGTGTTTGCTATAAGATTGTGTCTCCTAGAGATGTCAAAGAGGCTATATTCACGACATCTCACTAACATAGCTGCCCAAACATGACCTGAATAAGGATGATTTCAAAAAGCATGCTAATGAAGAATAGAGAAAGCTCAGGAGTCCTCAACCTAAAATACCCAGATCGCGAGTCCCCAAATGACCAACAGGCTTTGAGTCCGATGTAAAACACAGGAGGGTCCTTCATTACAAACTCGAGCTGGGTGGCTGCCTTTTACAAGAACAAAGGGGCACCCACCCCCAACTCTGGGGGGACAGGATTTTGTTTTTGTTTTTTTTAATAAGTAGGAAAAATGGCAAGTTTATTGTACTCCATTAAAAGCATACAGCATTCTCAAAGTTTCCCCATCTTCTCTGTAGGAGTTTCCTGAAGAAGAGCCACTGTCTTGGTGTGAACTTCTAAAGGGACAAAACACAAGCAGGGAAGTGCAAGTCTTGGCATTACAGGATTGGGTGAAAGGGTCTCTAGGGGAGCTGACCTTTAAAATGATTGGTTTGTTTTTAGGTGCCAAAACTGCAAATGGTCAGGTCTGGCTACCTGGGGGACAACTGACCCCCAGGCACTGCCATGTTAAGTGCAGGTTAGGCTGTAGCAAGAGGGAGGGGGAGTTAACACATTCCATGGGCTTTCTTAGGGGCTACATGACCCTAGTCACACCCTAAGGTTTATCTGGGCGGGGGACAGCTGCTGGTCCCCTGCTCTGAAAGGACTGTGATCTAGTGATTTTGCCCTAGTTCCAGGAATTAACTCTAAGTTTTTGAACTTCTCAAACCTTACCTAAAGTACTAATCACAGGCAGCTAAATGATGCTGAGAACAAAAGCACCTTCTGCAGGGACAAGCACACCTATTGGTTCTCCAATACCAAATGGTGAAGTAACATTATACAGACTGAGCAGGTGGTACATGTTCTGTGTGAGTGTGTGTGTGTGTGTGTGTGTGTGTGTGTGTGTGTGTAACAACAATTAAAGAGAAAGAGGTCATTAATTTAAATAAGAGAAAAACATGGGAACCTGGAAGTAGTTGGAGAGAGGAAAGGGAAGAGAAGAAATGATGTAACTGTATTAATATAAAAATATTTTTAAAATAATCTCAATCAGTAAAATTCCATTCACCATGCTATCACAAATTCAGGGAAATATCTCACTGCAACATTAATCTAACGCCCACCCAGCTATAAATAAATTAGAAGTCACATTAGACATCGTGTTCATTTCAATCTGACAAAGAACTTGTCATTAATAACTAATGTGTCCACTCTCCCCAGTTACAAACATAGGAACTTATTCCAATAAAGTAATAGGTTGGGTGCTAAGTGGTGAGAAAGGCCTTTAATCTTCAAGATTTTTAAATAATTGGATGCAAATAACTACAAATCTCAATGGTTTTAAATATTAGAAGTTTCCTGAGAAAATAATTTTAAAAGGTTGTATAATTTTTTTTCATTTTATATGTGTAAACAAAGATGACAATTCATCAAATGAGATTTAGAGTAAATTTCATACTAAGAAGTAAGGTATGATCTCAGTTGAAAGGTCATAATTACTCTGTTTACTGATAAAGAACATTAACTTGTACACAATGCAGAGGTACGAGGAGCAAGGGCAGAAGGGCTGTGTCTCCTAGGAGTGTACAAAGCGGCACCCATAAAGTCTTACTAATATGGCTAACATGAGCGGAACAAGGATGACACCAATCAATGTTCCAAAGTTGATGGGGAAGGCTGATAGACCCCAATCCTACGCTAAAAATCTACAGGCAGCTAAGGATTGCTGAAAGTGGGAGAATTGGTTTTCCCCTATAAAAAGCATACAAATTATCCAATACCATATGGTCAAGTCTGAAAACACACGTACGGATAACATTTACAAACTGATAGGTTATATTAGGAATATGTATATTCATGTATATATATTCGTTTGACAACAATTATTGATAAAAAGAGGTCATGACTTGAGAGAGAGCAAGAAGGGGTATTTGGGTTGGATTGAAGGGAGAAAGAGGAGAAATGATATAATTATAGTATAATCTCAAAAAATATGTTTTTCAAATATATAATTTAAATCCTGATTTGTAAACTTTCTCTTTAAAGCTCACTTCTAGTTGCATCTAAATACTTCTTCTTAATTTTCAAAAATGAACAGAAGAGGAACATATTCTTCTATTGGGAATCTCTATGAGTAGGTAATGTCAGGTGTTGGTATCGTTCCAGCTCTCAGATATCAAGTCATGGCATTCAAAAACTGATACAAAATATGAAAGTCTCATTATCTTCAGATGGTCATTCTGCAGCAACATGAAATTGTACCAGACTCTATTTGACCTTCTTCCATAATTCCTAATTAATATTCTTAGGTTCCACAAGATGATTCAAAAACAACAGTAAATCATTAAGCTTTAGACAGTGATTTCTGATTAATTTCTAAGCACTAGAAATAATTCTTCTATTACAAGCTATATTTAGATCATAAATTATTCTGGAGGCCTTGTTGCCTGAGCCAAATGAATGTGAAGTCACTAAAATGTATGAAGATAGTAATTTGGCAAAAGATTTGGAGCACAACGAAAAAAATTATTTCCACCTCTTGGTCAGACCCTGTTGGGACTGAAAATGACCACGAGAAACTAAGCAAGCAGTCCTTGACACAAACACATTTGTTGAAAATTGACTCCTCTTCGGCAGACACCAGAGAAAGCAGGCAACACTGTCACAGGTGAGACTGAGACAGTACCTTTCATTGGAAGTATGTTGAATTGCTACAAGGGAAGATGAATCTGCAGCTGTGGCCAGGAGAAAAAGGAATAACTGCCTGTTAATAAAGAGAGGTATATGATAAATAATGGTAAAAGAAAATGCCATGCTTCCAGAATCCACATTAAAATAATTATTTATTCCATGTACTTAAGAAAACTTTTTATTTTTATTTCTCTAAGGGAAAATATGTACAACTAGAAGTCACAGGAAAATTTGATTTTTTTCATAATGATTTTAAACACCAGGAATCTATTCAAGAATTGATTTAATTTACAGCTCTTAAAATATGGTACAACATTTAAGAGTCAGAGGACACAGAAAAACATTTTCTGAATATCAGATTGAGATAAAATAGCCTAAATTATATTTGATAACAGCAACACCACCGTGCAGGAGCCAGCAAACATTGTTTAAAGAACATTACAGTAAATGTTTCCGGTGCTGCAGGAGCCGCACGGTCTACCAGGGTTCATCAACTGTCACTCCAGTAGGAAAGCAGCCATAGTCAATGGGTAAATAAATCCACCTGGATACATTTCAGCAAAGTTTATTTCTAAAGAAAGACAGCCAGACAGACTCGGCCCCAGGCTGTGTGTGTTTGCTCATCCTGCTGAAAAGTATTGATCCTTGTTTAAGAAGCAAAGAGCAGATCTTACTGCTTTTGGAAACCGCAAAACTTTTTCCTTGTCTTCAGAATAGGAAAATTCCCCTCTGTCTGGTTTTATCGCTTGCTTGTGTTTGGCTGCAATTATCTTTTCTCTTAGAGACCCCTCCTCGTTGTTCAATTTCCAGAACATCAATTCATTCTTCTCACAGGCTCTTGCCTTTGGAAAGTACTGAACAGTGGTGATGGGCTTTGCTCAATTGTATTTCAGCTATGACTCTGTTGTCTCTTATGGGCAGCACAATGGAAGCCAGCTTGGGTTCTGGGAGGACAGCTGGGAGAATTAGAGCATCCTTAAAATGTTGACAAAAGCTTTTCACATGGAGGCAGTTCAATAAGTTTGAACTACTACTTTCATTGTATCTTATATATGTTTTATGACTAATGTATTGTTTATACTAAAAGTGAAAATACCAACAAAACTATTTTTAGAAAAGGAAAGAAAAAAAAGAGAAAAATCTCAAAATGCTAGCCTGGCACACAGCATGACCCACACAGCACTAACTAGGGTAGTCACTAGAATGGTCCTTGAAAATACTTGTGTGTGATTAATTAGGGTGTGAGTTACAGATCTAACAGAGCAAAGGTGAGTGCATAACTTTGACCATTACCTTTCTACTGATAAGAGGCCATACATCTAGGCACTAAATTCCTCATTACTGCTGTGGCACACTGAGTTCTTCTTGATGCAAATGTCTACTTAAACACACGCATAACTGAAATAGTTTCTTAAATGTTGGATTCATAAACACATATTTGCTTGGAACCATGGCCTGTGTCTATAGTCCCAATGACTAGTAGTTGAAGCCAAAAGAATCATTTGAGCCTGAGAGCTTCGGGTCAGCCATTGAGAGGAACAAGTACTTATGTGGAAGAGCTGAGAGTGATGGTCTAGAGTGCAATGTCTATGAATTGTGTATGTTCCAGATATAAGATACCATAAGAAAAAGGCGCGGTGGGGGAGGAGTGTCGGAAATATAAGGAAGAGATACCTCTTCAGTTTTTAGTTTTAGAGTGTAGGGGTGAAGGCTCTATGAAGACACCAACTTGATATCTCCATGTTCAGGGAGATTCACAAGATCCTTCAGGGTACTTTTAAAACATATTCTGGAGGTTCTTAAATGACCCCACTTCAGTGGTCTGCTGCCAGTCTTGACAACTATCTTTCTTCTAATCTACACTATTGCTAGAATAAAATTGTCCTGAGAGTTTTAAAAATGAAAATATGCTAGAGAATGGAAGCATGGACCAGGAAAAGCAACGAGGAAAAAATACTAATATTCCCATTCAGGGAGATTAGCCGGTTAGACCTACATAGTATTGGAGAAGAATCTGCGAAGTAGCAAAATTCTGGGTGTATTAAAAAAAGTGTCAATATATTTTCTGAAAATTTCTATGCAAACATGATGAGAACATATGTTGGCAGAGGTTATCCATATGTTGGTCCTGAGAATAAGAAAGTTGGAGTCAAGATTACTGCGTGTAGGGGACACTTCTAGTAAAGCAAATGTAGATGGAATATAACAGTAGCACTCTATTTTGAAATACCTATCAAATATCTAAATGCTCAAATGATCAGATATATAATTATGGAATCAAAAAATGTTCAGGATCAAAGATGGCAATTTGGCAGTTGCCATCACTGGATAATATTTAAGCCATGAAGCAGCTAGTAACAAGGTAGTAGTGACAGACAGAAGTCCAATGTCTGAATTCTGGGGCCAAAGTAAGACTAAGAGGTCAATATAAACACATACAAATCAAAAGTAAAAATAACGAGAGAAAAGACACTGAGTGGTGCTGAAAGGAATTCAGGAAGTGTGATATCCAGGGAGCCAAGGGAAGAGAGAGCACTCAGAACACAGGAATCGCCATTTGTGTGAAATGCTGCTAATTGGTCAAAGAAAAGGAACACTGAGAATTGGATTCAGTGTCTGCGGGTCTTTGTTGACCTTGATAAAAGCAAGGATGGCAGGATGCTGAGTGGCAATAGCCCGAGACAAGTGAGTGTAACAGGTACATCGAGAAAGAAACTGGAGGCTGGAAGTGTCTGTTTTTCCCCCTAGGGAACAAAAGAGGCAAAGAAATAAAGATGGAGTTGAAGTTTTGTTGAGGGTTAAGTTTTGGGTTTTTGGGGTTTTTTTTTGCTGTCATTCAACTTCTCTTCTTAATTTTTTATTAATTATACTTTATTCACTTTGTACCCCCTTGTAGCTCTCTCCTCCTCCCCTTCCAATCCCTCCCTCTCCCTTCTCCATGCATGCCCCTCCCCAAGTTCACTGATAGGGGAGGTCTTCTTTTCCTTCCTTGTGATCCTAGTCCATTAGGTCTCATCAGGAGTGGCTGCATTGTCTTCCTCTGTGACCACCCCTCAGAGGGAGGTGATCAAAAAGCAGGCCAATCAGTTCATGTCAGAGACAGTACCTGTTCCCCTTACTATGGAACCCACTTGGACACTGAAATGTCATGGGCTACATCTCTGCAGGGGTTCTAGGTTATATCCATGAATGGTACTTGGTTGGAGTATCAGTCTCAGAAAAGACCCCTGTGCCCAGATTTTTTGGTTCTGTTGCTCTCCTTGTGGAACTCCTATCCTCTCCAGGTCTTACTATCTCCCCTTCTTTCATAAGATTCCCTGCACTCTGCTCAAAGGTTGGCCATAAGTCTCAGTATCTGCTTTGATACCCTGCAGGGTAGAGCCTTTCAGAGGCCCTCTGTGGTAGGCTCCTGACTTGTTATCTGGCTAAAATGCTCAATCCCCATTCAGAAAGTCAAAGAGGATGAATATCAGAAGGAGAAAACAGGGAACAAGTTGAGAGATAATTTTTAAGACAATCTAATACTAGGTATATTAGCAGTAAGATACTTGAGACTCAAATACAATCGGAGACTTATTCCTACTCACACACTTCTTTAGCCAGTAATGAGGGTGGAGCATTTCTCCCGATGTTTCGGTTGTGAGCCTAGACTTCAGCAGAGCCATCTCTCCAGTCCATGGCACAATACTAAATTGACTTCTTCCTCCAAACATAATCATTTGTGTTTCCCTTCACTGATTAACACAGAAAAATTTTATATGACCCTGCTAATGATTACTTTAAAAACACATTACCAACAAATACTATCTACTATCTCTTAGTTAGCCTTAAAGTTAGTGTAATCATCACCTTGAGACAATATGATAGGTGCATTTATCTTTCTGCTCCTTCCAAGCAACATTTGACACATGCAATTGCCTCTCATTTTCTAACCCCAATTATCAAGCTGTTTCTCTAGTCTGTTTTCTTAAAATAAGCTTTATCTTACAAATTTAGAAGGAAATAAAATACACCTTCCTTTAATTGAAAGAAGTGGACCTGTTTTCAGGAGATGAATCTGTATTAACACATCTCAGCTTCTCCTGCACTCAGCTTTAAGCTCTCCACCAGCTTCTGGGCAATCACTTTGAGGTGATTCTCTGGAGAAGCTGATCTATTGCTCGGAATTCCAGCCTTCAGGAAAGTTCACATGAATGAAAGAGCTTTAAATGGGTTGCTGACAAGTTTTCATCAAGTAGCATAAAGCTCAAGCATTTGAGAATTGATATTAGTAGGTTCATGAAAAAAAGGCTAGATGCCAATGAATATTCATCTGTTCTTCTACACTAAACACATAAAATTTTACTTCCTCAGCCATCTGTTAGCTCCAGTAGAGCAAAGATATTGAACATTGGAAATGTACAGTTCAACATTTTCAAGGTCCCTTTAAATGAACATTAAATACATACAAAAATGTTTTGTAAGAAATTATACTTAAATGCTTTTCTCTGACATTGTTATTATCTAAGTGGTTATCAACTAAAATAAATGTAAACATAATAAAAATTCATGTATTTTTAACTGAATAATAATTTCAGTAGCGTTTGAAATGTAGCATGTTCTGTTAGAAATCTAAGGATGAAGCACACATTATCCTTATTCTTGAATAGCTTAAACTATATTGGGAAAGAAAAGAATTAAATGACAATGTAATATGTCAGGTGCTCTATTAAAATACTAAAATATCACCAAGGACCATGTATGGATATAACCTAGAACCCCTGCTTGAATATAGCAAATGGTAGCTCAATATCCAAGTGGGTACCCTAGTAAGGGGAACAGGGACTATTTCGGACATGAACACAATGGCTGGCTCTTCAACCCCCTCACCCACGAGGGAGGAGCAGTCTTGCTAGGGCACAGAAGAGAACATTGAGCCAGTCCTAAAGAGACCTGATAAGCTAGAGTTAGAAGGAAGAGGAGGAGGACCTCCCCTATCAGCGGACTTGGAAAGGGGCAGGGAAGAGATGAGGGAGGGATGGGAGGGATAGGGAGGGAATGCGGGAGGGGGCTATGGCTGGGATACAAAGTACATAACCTGTGATAATATACAATAAAAATGTAAAAAACATACTAAAATATCTACTGAAATACTAAAATAAGAGTACAAAGATATGAAAGTACAGTCATTAATTCCATTGATGACAATAGAGAAAAACTAAAGAAAAATGACAATCTTTGAAGAACAAAAATGTCTTTGTAGCAGTAAGGGAGGTTTGAGGAAAGACTAGAGAGACAAGGTTGAACAAAGAAAGGGAAAATTAACTGCAAGAACAGACTGCAGATAAATACAATGCTCTTGTCAAGGTAGACACTCCAGTAAAGAATCTCTGTAGGCCTCCTCTCAATAACAAGGTAGACAGAGCAGAGGACAGATTTGACTTCCCATGAATGTTGCTGTAGATGACAAGGAGTTCATTATTAACACTACCTGGCAAGCACAGAGGAAACAATGTTAGGAAAATATCCAATGAGGACACAACTTGAGGAAAACAATCAATAAGAGAGCAATTAACTCTGGGGCTTCTTTTTCTTCACCACTGCTTTCCCTACCATCATCTAGGTCATTAGTCTTGTACTCATATCTTCAAAGTATACATGAGTTCTAACCACTTCTCACAGTTCTCTCTCTGACAGCCGACAAACTGAAGCCATCGCTATCTGTCATCACCAACAAACCCACCTTTCTGTCATTTTTCTTGGCCTATGACATATTGAGTGCCCTCAATTCTAGAGCAGTCATTTTATACCATGGATCAGGTTATGTGTGTTACCATCTTTAAAAGTAAAATGGAATTGCATTGTAATTACAATCAAAATTAAAATGTCTTCCTTTGGTCCGAAATACTGCATATGATTTGCCTCTTACCTGTAGCTTTCTCGTCTTTATTTTTATTTTCTCTGCCAGTGTTTGCCTACCTGTGATTCTTCTCATAGCCCACTGTTACACGGTAGCTTTTCAGCTTACTTGTCATTTCTTCTTTTCTCTACAATTAGTGTTAGTGAATTTTAAATACCTGAGGAACTTATTTTATCTGTAGTTTATTTCTCTTGCTTCTTGTAATACAGTCTACAGCTGAATAACACTCAGTAAAATAAATTGAAGATATAAAAAAGTTTATGAAGAAGAGGAAATACACCCAGAAAATTTGTTAAGGCTTATTCTGTGTTATGTTGTACAAAATTTCTGTGTAGCCACTTTTTAACCGTGTTGCCAAACTTTATATTTTTCTTCAACTTATTTGGAGACAATTGGAATTGCTTGCATATTGCCATTCAGTCTTGGATAGTAAAGTGAGAGAGCAGGTTCTTTGTTGACACTCGTTTTTGAACTCTATTTTAATTGGGGCATTTAAGCCTTTACCTCCCTTTCACCAAACATTTAACACTAGGTAAGAAAGAGAAAGCTAGTAGGGAGAGGGGACACAGACCTCTTTACTTCTCCCAGCTGTTCGGGGTGGATGGGTTCTTTTAGGGTTATACCAGTCTCTGTCAACAGCAAATGCAGCAAGCAGTCTCCTTCAAGCAACTGTGCTAAAATCTTTCTCCCTGTCCCTCTCCTCCAAGCCACCACATCGTCAGTCTCTGGTCTTTCCCACTGCCGTACTCTCTTTCTGGGCTCTCCTACTTATACCCCTCAGAGCCCTAGACCACGCCTCTCTCCATGCAGCACAAGGCAGGCCCTTACCAGATGTCAAAGACCCCTACCCACAGGAGGCAATTATCAGATACAAACTAAAGCCCAAACTAACATCCCACACTTGAGATTAAAACAAAAACATATTTACATTACATAACTGAGTTTTTAAAGAAACCAAAATTTCATTACAGCACATGTCCTATGGACTACAAAGGCAAGCCCTATCTGAAAACTCCCACAGATAGTTTGTTTTCTGCTCAGTGAAAGCATCCACATATCCATTCTTATTTTCGAGAAAATGTTGGTTTTATTTTAATAGTCAGAACCAAGAAGAGTTAGACGAAAGCTATAGTTCACAAATAAGGGACTACTGAGGATTTTCCAGAAGGACCAGAAAGGGGAAACAAACGTTGTGGAAAGTAATAGTGAATAGTAGACCTGGAACCCTTAAGTTGGGGGATGAGGGAGCGGACAGAAGTGGCTCTGCAATTATGTCCCATATGCTCCACAGGAGAGAAAGCCCACATCTGAATGAAGAATCACCAGGCAGCAGCCCTTCACTACACAACCTTCCTAAGAATTTGACACTATGAATTTATGCCAGTCTCTTCCACCTACTGTCTTCATTTCATCATTTTTAAAAAAAATATAAACTTGTAATTATAATTCACTTCCCTTAGTTCCTTGGTGCTAGGGAAAGTGTTGAGCAAGGCGAAGGCATTGCAGTCACTGGGAGAGATCTGCTGGCTGTCAAGTCAGCTCCTCTCACTTGCCTTCCCAGATGTTGACCTTGAAAGCACTCCCTTGCATATTTCCTGAATGCTAATCTGTGCCTATCAGTTTCCTTCCCTAGGAAGCCAATTTGGAATCTCTGCCTATAAGCACAGAAGGACTTGGATACTCCAATGAAGTTGTGAGAATTTGACTATTTTCAGTTGTACATTAACTTCATCTCAGCAAAGCAACAACCCTCTATGATTAAAAGACAGTTTCAGGATATTTCACCCAAATTCTCTGCCACAATCAATTCCATGAAAATAATTTTTCAAATGATAATTACACTGCAGAAATTATGATAAATGATCACTAGAAATAAAGCAAATTGATATTCTATTTGTGAAATTGTCAAAGGAAAACTAAAAATTCTAAAATTAGAGAAGAAATCATATCAAAAGATGTACAAAGACATTCTGGTATCTCACAAAAATAACTGGATGTAAGAACTTGGAAATGATTCACTATAAGAATTGAGTTTAAAAGGTAAAATAATAAATCCAGTGATTTCTTTTCATCCCAGCCTTTAGGAGGTGGGGAGGGGGATTGCCACAGGTTTGAGTCCAACCTAATCTAAGGAGTCAGTTTCAGGCAAACTGGCACACGGCGAGACTCTGGGTAAGGAAGTATTAATCAAAATAGCATGTGAGATACCAGGGTGGACAGAATTAATATTATTAATATTATCACTAAGGGACTACACAAGACATTATGCATGAAATAAGAATCAAGAAGAAATAAATCAGTCCTCACTTAGATGGACAAATGGGATGGACATTGAATGTAGGAGAAAACAAGCAACAGGACAGGAACCTACCACAGAGGGCCTCTGAAAGACTCTAACTAGCAATGTATCAAAGCAGATATTAGGACTCATAACCAAGCCTTCGGCAGAGTGCAGGAAATCATATGAAAGAAGGGGGAGTTAGTAAGACTTGGCGAGGACAAGAGCTCCACAAAGACCAACTAGATCAGGGCACAAGGGTCTTCTATGAGACTGTTTCTCCAACCAAGGACCATGAATGGATATAACCTAGAACCTCTGCTTGGATGCAGTCCCTGGTAGCTCAGTATCCAAGTGGGTACCCTAGTAAGGGGAAGAGAGACTATTTCTGTCATGAACTCAATGGCTGGCTCTTCGACCTCCCCCCC
>JAQQSO010002944.1:0-13964 GCA_028658305.1 Pachyuromys duprasi
AGAACCCGGGTGCAGTGTGGGCCCACAGTGTGCAGGTCAGTGAAAAACGGTACCCGGTTCCTCCTGAGACTGCCCGCGAGACTGTGTGATCCAGTCTATAATGGCGGGTGCGGGCGCCCAGTGCGCCTGCTCGTTCAGATCAGAGCTCTGTGCTGCTGATTACCCGGAGATTTTTCCAGGTAATAACTGGGTGTCCCTTGGGTTTTCTCACTTGATTTTCTCACCGTAGGATTTCCGCTCACCTGGCACTCACAATGCTGGCGTTTTAGGTCCCAGAGTTCAGTCTCCTGGTCGCTGTGTTGTTTCTGCTGTCCTACTCCTCAGACACAGTGTCCTCTCGTGGCAGCCATCTTCTATGATTTTCTTAAAAATACTTCCTGGATTTAGAAGCCTGGAATCTTCTTTTTCATCTATTACTATTATTCTTAGATTTCGTCTTTTCATGGCGTCCTTGATTTTTTGGATGTTTTGTGTTTGGGACTTTTCTAATTTTAGTTTTTTTCTGAGAATGTATCATTTTCTGCAATTGTGAGATTCTCTCTTTTTTCTCTTGTATTCTGTGATGCCTACCTTTGCAGTTCCTGAGTTTTTCTCTTAAGTTCTCCAGCTCTAGGGTTTTCTCTGTTTGTGTTTTCTTTATTGATTCTAATACTGTTTTCATGTCTTGCACCATTTCCGTCATCTGTTTGAATATGGATTCCTGTCTTTCCATGATGGCCTCTAATTTTCTGTTCATTTCCTCTCTGTATGTCACTACTTGTGCCTCTGTTTGTTTGGCTGTATTTGCCTGTATTTCTTTGAGAGCTTTGTTCTCCTTATGTGCCTCTAATAACTGGATAAGCACAGAATTGAGATTATTTTCCTGTGTTTCCAATTGAATTAAAATATCCATTGATTTTGGGGGTTGCTGGTGAAGCCATGATGTTCTGATTTTTGTTGGATGTGTTCTTAAGCTAACCTCTAGCCATCTGCTTATCTGTAACCGTGGCTGTTTGTTCCTGGAGTCAGTACTTCAGACTGGGTCTTTCTCTGGTATTTGGAGTAATCTTCAATAAGATGAGAGAGATCCAGCGGTTTGAGACTGGATGTTGGTGTTTCAGCTGTAGCTAAGGGAGGAAGGTCACAGGCACATGTGCACAAGCATGGAAGTGTGCATGGAAGTTTGCCTGGAAGGACAAGGTGCTAGAGCATGTAGATGCTTGGAAGGGTGGAGCTCAGGAGGGGCTGCGTGTGTGGTGCTGGCACTGTTCAGGGGGTACATGCCCATGCACAGGTGCCCAGAATACCTCAGTGGCCTACAGGCCTGGCCTACTTGATTCCACTGGTAGACCCACAGAACAGGGCCTTCAATGTTGAGAATGCTGTCCCAAGGATCCCTATGTTGCCCACAGTGGGGGTGTAGGTGGGATGGATCAGATGTCTAGCTGGTAGTATAGAGGGCCTCTGGATCTGGGGCTCTGCATACACTCACTTAAATGCACACTCAATTTCTTGCAGGCCTATCAGGAAGCATAGGGGTTCCCCCTGTTCTCTATTCTCAGATTTGGTCCTGCAGGGTCAAATGTGACTATAGAAGATTCATAAGCTCAGTGTAGTCTACTGTTTGGCCGCCGGGCAGGGAAACCAGTACTTGGGGAAGCTGCCTCTCCCTTCTCAGTCACAGAGCACAGAGGCTTCTGCTTGGGGCAACCACTGCCTTTTCCGAGGCTGAGCAGGGAGGTCCATGCTTGGTTCAAGGGGAAGTTCAGGGGGGTTGAATATTCACCACTTATTCCCCAGAGACGTCCATGGGTGACCTGGATCCACTGTCACAGCTCTCGGGTTGTCCCCTCTCGCCCAGGAAGCCTCAGTGTGGATGCTCTGGCTGCAGCTGCCCCTCCACTCACCAATTTTGGAGTTTTGGATCCTGTGCCCCTCAGATATGGTGTTCACTGGTCGCCACCATCTTGGACTCCCCTATTCAGAGCTTTTGAAAATGTAATCTGATGGTTAAAAATGGTCACATGAGTAAAGTTCTGATAAGTTCAAGCTGAATACAATCATAAGGACAAGCTATGTGTAGCAAAAACATTTTTTAAGTTAGTTGTAAATTTTAAATTTTAATGATCTGTTGGAATCCTAGTGGAGAACTCAATATTAAAACATATGACTACATATCCAGACTTGAACATCATTTGAACTATTTTTTAATGTAATTTATTTATTTTTATATTAATGACAGGTTAGGTACTTTGCATCCCAGTCGTAGCCCCCTCCTTCATTCCCTCCCACTCTCCCCATCCCTCCCTCATCTCTTCCCTGCCTCCCTCCAAGTCTACTGAAGGGGGAGGACCTCCTCCTCTTCCATCTGGCCCTAGCTTACCTTGTCTCTTCAGGGCTGGCTGCAATGTCCTCTTCTGGGATCTAGCTAGGCTGTTCCTCCCGGGTGTGTATAGGGGAGGGTCGAAGAGCCAGCCATTGAGTTCATGACAGAAATAGTCCCTGTTCCCCTTACTAGGGTGCCCAGTTGGATACTGAGCTACCATGGGCCACATCTGAGCAGGGATTCTAGGTTATATCCATACATGGTCCTTGGTTGGAGAAACAGTCTCATAAAAGACCCCTGTACCCTGATCTATTTGGTCTTTGTGGAACTCTTGTTCTCGCCAAGTCTTACTAACTCCCCCTTCTTTCATATGACTCCCTGCACTCTGACGAAGGCTTGGTTGTGAGTCTTAATATCAGCTTTGATACATTGCTATACAGAGTCTTTCTGAGGCCCTCTGTGGTAGGCTCCTGTCCTGCTGCTTGTTTTCTCCTACATTCAATGTCCATCCCATTTGCCCATCTACGCAAACATTGACCATCCCAACCTGGGTCCTTCTTCTTGTTTATCTTCCCTAGGTGTATAGATTTCAGCATGACCTTCCTATCCTATAAGACTATATAAGTGAGTATATACTATATGTTTCTTTCTGTTTGGGACACCTCACTCAGGATGATTGCAAAAACATTTTTTTAATAGAGGCATATAAAGAAGAATTTAAATGTTTAATTGAAGAACAACAGTGGGTAATATGAAATAAACTCACTCCTGTCTGCTACACCTGGGAGAAGCATGAACGCACATCCCAACAACAATTTTGTGTTTTGAAGAAAATGAGGTCACAAGACTCTTGTCTTGTTCCCTTGGAGTATTCTCAAAGTATCCCGTCCCCGGAGTGTGTACCAACACTTCCCACCTCTCAGCCCACCCAACTCTGTGGCCTTTCTTTCTTTTTATAGAGGACAATCAGGCAAACAAACACACTAGATATAAAAACAAAAACAAAATGCACAAGAAACACACACACACACGATAAAAACATATAACTGGAAAACAGAACATGCAAGGAAAAGACTAACGGACAGAAAATGCCCAAACAAAGCAATGTGAGACAGAAGGCTACAAAAATACCTTTAGTTCATTTTGTGTTTGCTATTGAAAGCGGAGCTTTCCCTATGTGGTTAACGTGTGTATTGAGACTCCACTGGAGAAACCTGTCTCCTTTGTAAGCAGATGTTGATTGCATATAGTCTCTTGGTTCGGGATGGGAGGTAGTGTCTAATTTCCTTCTCATCACTGGAGCCCTTTCTGGCTTGAGGCTGTGTGGGCCCTGTGCTTGCTGTCACAGTCTCTGAGATTTCACAAGTATATCAGTTCTGCTATGTCTGAAAGGCACAGTTCCCTGGTGTTTTCCATCCCCTCTGGTTTTTAGAATTATTCTTTTTTTCAAATAGCCTCTGAATGCTGAGCAGAAAGGAATGCTTTGGGGGGGGTGATGTTTGTTTGTTTGTTTGTTTGTTTTTTAAGACAGGGTTTCTCTCTGTAGCCCTGGCTTTCCTGGAACTTACTTTGTAGACCAGGCTGGCCTCTAATTCAGAGGTCCACCTAATTGGATCAGTGGTGGCACATGCCTTTAATCCTAGCACTTGGGAGGCAGATGGGTTTGCTTTTTAATTTAGACTGCCATTAATCTCCTTAAATTTTCCCAGTTCCTGAACGTGTATTTCTATCCTCCAACTAAGTTCTTTTATAAACTCTTTCCAGTTAAAGTAATTATCTGCTGATTGTAACATACTGGCCCTCCAGCTGTTTCTCTATTGCGTTCTAATATTATAGAGTTATTTTCTTCCTCTTTCTCTCTACTTTGTGTTTCATCTGAAGGAAGCTGATCATCAGGACAACCACCTTGTCAAGTCTCTTGATACAGAGCTAAGATCTGAGCTCCATCACCTGATAGAGCAGTGAGTGCGCCCGAGCTACCTCTCCATTCTTGAAACTGTAGCTTTAAAGAATCTTTTAAAATTAGTTCTTTGAGAATTTCATACAATGAGTTTTGTTCATACTTACCCTGTCTCATCTTTAAGGTCAATTTGTGGTGTCCAAATATTCTTAGATGCGTTGCCTTCTCTTGAATATGGTTTCTTTATCAGGAGCTACACTCTCAAGGAAGACTGGCCTCCCTCTCCTAGCACCCGACCCTCACGTGCTTGATCACACTTTTCTCAGGCTGCTCTCTGCTGGGCCTCTCTTCCCTCTTTCTTACTGGGTTGTTGTTTACAAGGAGAAAGCAACTGGGGAACCTCATTTCTCTTAATACCAGCTTGTGTGCTGTGTCTTGTCCCACACTTAAACTGCTCACTTCAGAAACTTTGCGTAGTTTTTTGTTGTTTATGGCAAGAATACTCCCTAGTATTAGCTCTTCAGAAATTCATTTTTTTCAATAATGTGAACGTACCATCTCAAACTAGAGGTAGAAATAAAATTTACATGTTTGTTTACCTCATTTCATTCATTCAGCTTCTCCAATTTATCCTCATCAGATTGACCCCAAAGTTCATAATCTTTTTTCTTTTTATGTAGGGTCCCACTCTATATATCCCCGAAAAGCAATAGTTTCTCATTTTTCTAGAAAGATATTTTTCTGCTTGATTTTCTGCTTCGCCTGTATTGTAGTGGTTCACTCAGCTGCTGGATAATGTATCTCATGTTGTTACAGCACATTTTGTCCATTCTCTCACTGATGGGTATTTGAATCGTTTCTGTATTTCTGCTATTATGAAAGTGCTACAAATATTTTTGAATATGTCTCCATGAGTATATGTATAAGAGTTTTTCTTAGATATATTCCACTCACATGTTCAACATAGGTGGTGATTAATTTAAAGTGTTTTCCAACTGGGCTTTAGGCAATGACAATGCAATGTATATGCTTTACACTATACCTCAATGGAAACTTTGGATGACCTAAACCAGAGCTCCTGCTGTGAGGGATACTTGTTAGTTTAACTATAGTACATAACAGTAGGATAAGTCAGTTTTAAATGGCTTTGCTTGTACCAGAAGTTTATTTTCTGTTAGCATGTTAACTAATTATTAGTTAAAATGGGCTTTGAAGATGTTCTTTTCATCTATCTACCTACCTACCTATATCTATCTATCTTATTTATCTATCTGTATTTTCACCACATTCCCCCACTGACCTCTTTTTATTCTCCTATTTCTGCTGACCCCCTAACTCTTCCTAGCTATTCTTCTTTCTATTTTTCATTCTTTGAGGGGGCGATGACCTTGTGTTTTTGTTTTGTTTTTGTTTTTCGAGACAGGGTTTCTCTGGTAGCCTTGACTGTCCGAGACTCACTTTTGTAGGCCAGGCAAGCCTTGAACTTAAAGAGATATGTCTCCCTCTGCCTATGTGAGTGCTGGGATTACAGACATCCACCACCACACCCAGTGAGTTTGAGCAGTTTTTAGAGTTTGTATAGGATGCTGAGTCAGGGATTATTTATAAGAATGTGGACTGGTGACTCTATTAAAGAGAAAATATTTTCCTTCTTCCAGTGACTATAGCCCCTAGATACTTAGTGAAGGATGAAGTCTCAGGATAAACCCCCTCTACCATTCCCATATCTGGAAGGATGATGTTAACAAGTCCAGTCTTGTTGAGATCGTGCCTGTAAACACTCCACTGTGAAATCAGCACCATAGCAGTGATCTGCTTCATACCGCTGTTTCTACCTCCTCTTCTTTACTCTTTCTATTTCTGAAGTATTCCCTGAGTCTTGATAGTAGAGAGGTAATGACTGATGTTCCATTTATGGGTGAGCATTCAACAATCTTCTGTTTTCATCTTGTTTCATCACTCATAACCTATGAATGTCTGTAGTTACTGTTACCCATAGTAATAGGGAGCTTTTTTTTAAATCAAAGCTTATGTCAGCATTAATCTTTGGGCATAAACATAATTATTTAGCTGGCAATTTGATTTGCACATTATATCCATTTAGGAAAACAATAGCAGTAGCTTTCCCACCATCGTCTATGACCTTACCAGACATGGAGTTTTGACCAAGCTAACAGTATTAGACACGAGTTCCTTCCTGTGAAGTGGGTCTAAAATCAAATTAGAAAGCTGCTGGTTACCCTTACTACTGACTTGCTGCTATTGCCCCAGTGGCTATTTCTTGCTTAGCTGAGTCAGTAGTGTGGCACACGGGTCCATAGCTGAATAAGGTTTCTATGGCAGTTCTCTCAAAGCAGTCTGCCTTGCACCCTCTTGCTGAATGTGATCTAGTCACCATGGAGGCTGTTATCTGTCATATACCAGCTTGGTTTCTGTGTGCTAGGAAGACACATTGTGTCTTCAGCAATAGGGCCTCATGCTGCAGTTCTAACTGGCAATCAAGTGGTGGAGGGCTGTAGTGGTCTCTCTTACTAACTGCCTGCAGCTATCCCACCTGGTTTTCATTTGATAACCCATGGCTCCTGGAGGCATCTTTATCAACATAGAACATTGTCATTCAAACTTTTAAGTTTACTTTTTATTTTTTATTTAGCTTACCCATGAAACTTTTGCACATCAGTAGAATAGTAGTTTTTGGAGAATGCCTTAAACAGTTGTAGCATGTTCATGATTAAGTCTCCTCATTGCTGAATGTTGCCTGAAGAGACTCCTGTTCTTTTGTCTGGGGTTTTTGTTTGTTTGTTTTTGTGTTTGCCTTTGTTTTTGAGACAGGGTTTCTCTGTGTAGCCTTGGCTGTTCTGGACTCAGTTTGTAGACCAGGCTGGCCTTGAACTCACAGAGATCCGACTACCTCTGCCTTCGTGAGTGCTGGGATTACAGGCATGTGCCACTGTGCCTGGCTCTGTTCTGTTATCTTTGGTACTAAGAAATTAAATTATCTGAGCCCCTCTAGATCCTTGATGCTGATACTTGGAAATTATTTTATTTATTTATTTCCAATGAATTAGTTACTATAACTACTCCCTCCCCCAACCTCTCTTAGCAGATTAATTACTTTTTAACTTTTATTTCAAGAAAGAATGAATTCTTAATCTCTAAGCTTCATTTCCATGTTTGAATAGTTGCTTTTCAAAATAGCTATTACATATAAGGTTGCTTTATCAATCATCTCTCTTCTTTGAATCATTATTCTTAAACGGTGTAAAATTTAGACTTGATGACTTTTTTCTTTTGTTGTAAATATCCACTCTCAGCAATGAGATTCAAGTAAGTGAACCAACAAGATTTTTCAATATTCATAGCCTAATGGAGCTCTTTCTAATCTGCCTCTAGCTATAGAAATGCGGGGGAGACTTGTTAACTATTCAGCTAGACATCTTTCTCTCTGTGATCTTACAGATGGTTCTGATGTTTGAGGAGTCTTGTAGCATCTGTTTAAAATTCTCAAACTGCTTCCATCAAATTTGTTTGAATCCTGTTTGTGGTTACTCTTGATTACACATCTGGAGACATTTGAGGATTGGCATTAAGAAATAGCTTTATGCCTTATGCTTATCCAGTACTAAAATGAATTATAATGCAACTATAATTGAAGCAAAAAATAAGTAGAAATAGCCAAATATATTTGATCAGGGTGTTTAAAGGAATAGAGTGTAACTTCACTTTGTATGAGTTGGTATCTTGTGTATGAAGCAAAGTTGTATTTTGTCATTATTTACATTTCACTAGTCAGCAATTTGGTATCTTTATCACTTGATAAAATGTATAGAAAATTGTAACAAATCAAAAGCAAATTTTTTGGATTTGTTAATTTTAAATGTAGCTAATAAATTACACAGCAATGCATTTTTAATGCATAACAAGAATATGTAACACACTTAGAATTTGGCGTGAAAAGAAACAATAATTAAGTAATAATTTATTATTAAACATTTATTTTAGTTAATATCTTGATTATTATTATGTCATCATATAGTCTCAAGATTTTACTGTAAAACGATTATCTGATATCTAATAACTAGGTCAGAATATATCAACTTTCTAATATTAAACTGCTAACTTGTTTTCCTAAAAGTCTAATTGAAGTACACTTTCACCATAAAGACATAAAATTGCTTTCCATTATTGACAGTAATTACCTTCATTTTGTGCTAATTTTAATTTCATTGGTTGTCATAAGTTCTAAAAGTGTTTTCAAGAATGTACTCATCTATGCTAGTTCACCAAAGCTGCCATAGAAAAATATTGTTAACTGGTGGCTCAGCACAGAACTTCTGGAGGTTGTAAGTCCAAGACTATGGTGTTGGCAGTGTAGTTCTTCCTTGCTCTTCAGCTGAGAGATGGCCACCTTCTTGCTGTGTTTTTATATGTTCTCTGGTATATGTGGACATAAACTTGCTCTGTGTGTATAGATGTCTTCTGGTTAATGTACTAGTCACTGTGTCAGGACCCATCCTATGCTATGTTTCAACCAGTTACCTCTTTTCAGGCTTTATCTCCAGACACAGTTGCATTTTTAGACACTGGGAGTTAAGGCTTTACCATACACATTGTGTGGACACAGTTCAGATCATATATCATTTAATTGCTAATCAAGTATAAATCTGTCTATCTCTTTATATGCATTGGTGTTTTACCTGCATGAATGTCTGTGTGAGGGTGTCAGATATTGGAGTTACAGACAGTTGTGAGCTGCCATGTGGTGCTGGGAATTGAACCTGGGTCAATTCTGGAAGAGCAGCCAGTGCTCTTAACCACTGAGCCATCTCTCCAGCCCCCTATATTTTCTTCTTTTAATTAGAATTTAGTGCTGCTCTTTCTGAATTTTAGCACCTTACTATAATTCCATTGTTTTACTTTAAAAATATAATTTATTTTTAATTGAAACAGTAAATGTTTTTAGTACTTTTAAAGGGAAGCAGTGATTTTCTGAGAATGTGTTTATTTGGTACTTTTCTCTATTGTTTGTGTATGGTTAGGCATAAAATTTTGAATCACAGTAATTTTCCTCAAAGCTCTGTGAGGAATTAAACCAGTATCTCTTCATCTTGAGGGTAAACCATGCCTAAAATAATGCAGTTTCCTTTCTATAATACTGTTTCATAATGATGGGCCACCCTGTCTTATTATTTTATACCTATGAATTTTTCATATCCTATTATGATATGCTATATTCATTTGATTTATTATTTTATAAACTAATATGAAAATTTATGATTTATATAATTAAAGTAATTATTTTGGCATGTTTTGAATTTTTGTTCTCTTTAAGATACCCTATTTATATATCTTTGGTTACTTTCATTGCTTTTTCTAAGGTTATGCTATGAGCTTGATGCATATTTAGTATGCCTTGCACTCTCTAGTACATAGTATTTTGGAAAAGAAAAAAGAAAAAAAAGTTCTGATCAATTTAGTACTTTTTTCTACCTCCATATGTCATTGAAGGAATTAAGAGATTGTTTCAGCTATCTACAGACTGAACTGTGAGTCTCAGATTTGGCTTATCACTTCAGGGACTTCATTTATTATCTAATTAAATATGCATCTACTCTAATGGAGAGTCTGGTTACACTGTGGTTCTTCAATGACTTCAAATGTTTGTGTCTATTTGATATAGTATTCAGTTCTCAAAAAGTCTGTCTATGCCTCTTTCTGTTAATGTTATTTTTGTAAACTGTTTCTCAGTTTTTCTTTTAACCCAATTATCACCCAAATAATTGAGACTCTTTTATATTTGTTTAATAATAAGTTTCACAACACAAGAACTGACCAATTATTACTCTATTCTTAATCCTCTGCTAGCTTGGCTTCCTCCCAGGGTACATCCCAGAGATACTTGCACTTTGTAGCTTTTCTGCTCTAGCTCCCTCCCTTCGTCCCTCCTGGACATCTGCCCTTGGCAGAATTCCCTACTTTATCTAATTTCTCTTCCCCTCACTGGCAGGAAGTCCAGCCCCATTATCCCCCTTGCTCAGAGACTGGCTGTAAGCTCTGTTACTGACATACCATGGGGAGCGTGACATACAACTGGGGAACAATGTTTGCACAACATTGAGACAGGAGATTCTCAGAGTAGGGATTGCAATTAGATATGGTGGGTACAGAAACCAGCATTTGATTTATACAATAACCTTATGTCTACACCTTTCTTTAGTTTATTGTTAACTGATCATAATACTTTAAAATACTCAGGATAGAGAGGGAAAATCACCTTGTGGTGATGGTATCAAATGTTCTTCCTGGCTATCTGCTTATCTACAATACTTGGTTCAGATTTTTACGTCTGGGCATGGGGTTGTAGGTGAAGTGACTGATTTCATTCTTCTGCTTATCTCTCTATGCATCCATCTATGTGTGTGTGTATGTATGCATGCATGCATGTATGTATGTATGTATGTATCTGTCATCCAACTATCCATCTATCCTCTATCTATATTCCTTTTTATGTATTTATGTGTCTATCCATCCACCATATTATCTATGTATCTATGTATCTATGTATCTATGTATCTATGTATCTATCTATCTATCTATCTGATACTATTATGCATCTAGGTGTCTATTTTCTATTTATCTATCATCTCTTGTCCCCAAGATACAACATTTTCCTCGTGATTTTTTAAATATAAACCTAGGGTCCAAATTCTGTTATTTCAGTTTTGTTGCCCTTCTTACTGACTTCTGAAGGGATTAATTATACCTCTTCAGCCTCTGCTAATTTTGAAGTCTTATCATATTATCATACCCACCAGGCCTAGGGTGTTTCAATTTTCTAATCACATCTTCTGTCCTTAGCCTGAGTTCACAGCTTTCAGTCTCCCATCAGTTATGCTAAATGCCTTCTCACTAGTGTATTTGTCCCATAATGGTTAATGAAATGCCCCCTAAACTGTCATGAGGAACATAATAATGCCATTGCATTTTCCAGTCTTAAAAGTAGAGTCATCCATTTTTTTAAAAAAAGTTTATTTCATTGTATTTTATGTGCATTGGTGTAAGGGTGTCAGATCCCCTGGAACTGGAGTTATGGATAGTTGTGAACTGCCATATTGTTTCTGGGAATTGAACCTGAGTCCTCTGGAAGAGCAGCGATGCTCTTAATGACTGAGCCATCTTCTCTGCCCTGTAGAATCATTCTAATAGAAAAATTTTACATCTTTTGCTTCCCCTCTACAATCTTCTAGAGCAGTAAAAGCATTTCTGCTTTGTCCAGTGCAGACCATTCCTGTTTGTTCATAACTACTTCCAAAAGTTATTCTACATTCATATTAATGTCATTTCACATAGACCTTACCAGAATGTTAAACTATATCTCATACCATTAAATTATTAGTTAGCCTTTACCCAGCACATTTAGGATCCAGGGAGACAGCACTCCTGCAGTATCTGCTGGTGGATAAATTCATATCAAGGAGAAGGCCTATGAGTGGACAATACAGTCGTGGGAAATATCTGCCTCATTTCTGTACAGTTTTAATTAAGAGGGTCTTCCATTCTTCACTAGGAGCAGTAGCCTTCACTTCTAGATTCAGGAGAGTCATCTCTGTGTCAGGTACTTCCAGTACAAATGTGATGTTCTGATATGGGTCTTCTAGGACACTAGTTTTGTTTGCTTTATCTATAAATTTTTATTTGATTTTTTCATCTATTTAATTAAAATCTGATTGGTCTTCAGCTTTGTTTCTCCTCTGAATTGAAGGAAGAGACCCTATAATCAGGGTCAGGGTTTTATTGATTTTTATTTTTTTATATTAATCACAGGTTATTTACTTTGTATCCCAGCTGTAGCCCCCTCCCGCATACCCTTCCAATCCCACCCACCCTCTCTCATCTCCTCCCTGTCCCTTTCCAAGTCCACTGCTAGGGGAGGTCCTCCTCCCCTTCTATCTGACCCTAGCTTATCAGGTATCTTCAGGACTGGCCGCCATGTCCTCATCTGTGGCCTAGCAAGACTGTTTTTCCCTAGGCGGGGAGGGGGAGAGGTAAAGGAGCCAGTTGTTGAGTTCATGTCAGAAATAGTTCCTGTTCCCCTTACTAGGGAACCCACTTGGTTACTGAGCTACCATGGGATACATCCAAGCAGAGGTTCTAGGTTATATCCATACATGGTCCTTGATTGGAGAAACAGTCTCATAGAGGACTCCCGTGCCCTGATATGTTTTGTCCTTGTGGAGCTCCTGTCCTCTCCAGGTCATATTAACTCCCTCTTTTACTGTATGATTCCCTGCACTCTGCCGAAGGTTTGGTTAGAGGCTCAGCATCTGCTTTGATACACTGCTAGGTAGAGTCTTTCAGAGGCCCTCTGCCGTAGGCTCCTGTCCTGTTATTTGTTTTCTCCTACTTCCAGTGTCCATCCCATTTGTCTTTCTAAGTGAGGATAGATCATCTTATTCCAGGTCCTCTTTTTTGTTTATCTTCTTTAGGTGTATGTTTATCCTATCTTATAGGTCTGTATAAGGGAGTATATACTGTGTGTGTCTTTCTGCTCCTGGGATACCTCACTCAAGATGATCTTTTATAGATTCCACCATTTGCCTGGAAATTTCATGATTTCCTTGTTTTTAATTGCTGAGTAGTATTCATTTGTCTAAAAGTACCACAATTTCTGTACCACCATTCTTCAACTGAGGGACATCTAGGTTGTTTCCAGTTTCTGGCTATTATGAATAAAGGTGTTACAAACATGGTTGACAAATGTCCTTCTTGTGTACTTGAGCTTCTTTTGGATATATGCCTAGTAGTGGTATAGCTGGATCTTGAGGAAGCATTATTCCTAATTGTCGGGGAAAGCGCCAGATTGATTTCCAAAGTGGTTGTTCAAGTTTACATTGCCACCAGCAGTGGAGGAGGGTTCCCAATTCTCTACAACCTCTCCAGCATGTGTTGTCACTTGAGTTTTTAACCTTTGCCAATCTGATGGGTGTAGGGTGAAATCTCAGAGTCGTTTTGATTTGCATCACCCTGATGGCTAAAGGACGTTGAGCATCGCTTTAGGTGTTTCTCTGCCATTCTGTATTCCTCTACAGAGAATTCTCTGTTTAGCACCATACCCCATTTTTTAATTGGTTATTTGATTTATTGCTTTTTAATTTCTTCAGTTCTTTATATATTCTGGATATCAGCCTTCTGTCAGATATAGGGTTGGCGAAGATCCTTTCCCAGTCTTTAGGCTGTCATTTTGTTCTGATGACAATGTCTTTTGCTTTACAGAAGCTTTTCAGTTTCATTTATCAATTGTTGCTCTTAGAGACTGTGCTGTGGGTGTTCTGTTCAGGAAGTTGTTTCCTATGCCAATGAGTTCCAGGCTCTTCCCCACTTTTTCTTCTAACCGATTCAGTGTACCTGGTTTTATGTTGAGGTCTTTGATCCACTTGGACTTTAGTTTTATGGAGGGTGATAAATATGGATCTATTTTCATTTTTCTGCATACAGATATCCAGTTGGGGGAGGGTCAAAGAGTCAGCCATCAAGATCATGACTGAAAGGGGAGTGACAGACTGGCTAGATCCCAGGGGAGGACTTTGCAGCCAGCCCTGAGGAGACAGGATAAGCTGGGGTTGGATGGAAGGGAAGGAGGTCCTCCCCTGTTGGTGGACTTGGAGGGGGCGGGTAAGAAGGAGATGAGGGAGGGAGTGGGAGGGTAGGAGGGAATGGGGGAGGGGGCTACGCCTGGGATTCAAAGTACCTAACCTGTGA
>JAQQSO010002945.1:0-13964 GCA_028658305.1 Pachyuromys duprasi
AGATGTAATTGCTTGCACCCTGAGATTATTAACTCTTCTATGTAAGCCAACCCTCACATATACCAAAATGACATTTATGTAACTTTGCCTCCAAATTACACCTGATTGACTAAATAAAGTTGCCTAAATGCCTGGGCAGGGCAGAAGTATGTAGGTCAAACTAAGATTCACAAACTTTGAGGACAGGGGATTGCAGGAGGAGGAAGACAGGAGAGGAAGAAAGAAAAACAGAGTCACCATGGGTTAGAGTGGAGAGAAGCTTGTGGCTAGGAAAACCCTGCTCTGAAGTTAGGTGTGGCTAGAGAGAAGCATCCCAGATAGAAGGCATGTGCAAGTATTTATGGTATCCCAACTGTAGCCCCCCCCTTTGTCTCCTCCCTGTCCCAACCTCCCTCCCTGTTCTCCTTCTATGCCTTTACTCTAGTCCTCTGGGAGATAACATGTAGTTAGGGGATTAGTTTCTGCCCAGTTCCAGCATATAGGCATATTAAAATCTAAAAAAAAAACTATTTATACATAAAATAAACTAATACTTTGCATATACTTTAAAGTATATGTATCCAAAATGGAGGATAAAAGCTGGGGAGATGACTTCAAAGGTCATGTGGTCTCCATGCAACAGTAAATGTAGATGACCTGAACCCCCACAGAAGAGGCAGGCTTGATGCTAGTCATCTGGGAAAGCAGGGACAGGCAGATCCTTGGACTTACTGTTCGGCCAATTTAGAAGAAACAGTTCAGTAAGAGACCCTGACTCAAAATCAGGTGGAGAACAATGGAGAGAGACACCTTATGCGCGCGCGCGCACACACACACACACACGGAGAAAACAGAGACACTGAGGTACTCATTGATTAAACAGATTATTAAAATGTCTTGGATAACTGTAGAGCTGTTATTTCATCACAGGACACACAGAAACAGAGTTCAGACACTGGAACACTCTACAACCTTTGTTTCTCAGGCTGCAGAATAATTCCAGGATGCTTTGTGAAGGTAAGTAAGCAGGATAGATACTACTGTGGGCAGTATGGACCGCATTTGCTGTGTATATACTGTAAGTGACTTCTGTAGTTATAGTTCCTCAAATTATGTGTGTATATATTATATATATATGTATACATTATATATATGCATATATATGTATATGCATATATATATGAGAAAGTATAAAGGCAGTTCAATTTGGGAAAGGAAACTAAAGCTGAAGAGATGAAAATACATAGTTTTTAATTTTATAAATTCCTATGGTTAGTATGTATTTTTTACTGCATATATAAAAGTATTTTTAGATCAAAAGGCAATATTGGTTTTGAGAAGCTAGACCATTTCTATTTTCTTGTTTATGACTTCTTACAAAAGAAAAAAAAGAACCTGTAAAATGTTGCTGGAATTTTTAAGTAAGGAAATATTTTAAAATTTTCAACTTATTTATGTGTGTAAGTTTTTTGCCTGCCTGTGTGTCTGAGCACCAAATGCACGCCTGGTGCCTAATTAATTCAGAAGAGGCACTGGATCCCCTGGAACTGGATTTGGGAATGTATGTGAGCTTTGATGCATGTGCTAGGAAATGAACCCGCATCCTCTGTAAGAGCTGCAAGTGCTCTTAACCAGTGAGCTAGCTCTCCAGCTCCTCATATATAAGTAAAATACATGGCTCTATATAAGAAAGTAGAAAAGGAGAGTGAGAGAGATTATGTTATACATAAGAGAAAAGTCTTGATATACTTTGTGTTATTGTTTCAGAAATTAACACACAATATAAATGGTTCTTTTAAACGGTTTGAAAGGAGGTGTACTAGGGGGATAAGAGTAATTGCCCATGATTTGGACCGTTAGCCTGTCCCCTTCAGACCTAATATCAAACAGCTGAGGATTCTGCCATCTCAAGATCTTTCCTACAGCACTTAAGTATGACCATAGTGGTGTCACTTGTCAACACATATGGCTTCTTTTGTGCTGGCATTAAGTTATTCCAATGACAGGTGGAAACAGAGCCTCCTTGTCACATTTGTATTTCCAGTTCAAGAGTGCAAAGATGATCGAGGGGCAGCAGGCATGCCTATAGCTGTGGCCATTCAGAGTGCCGAGACAGAGCATCACCTGAGTCTAGGAGCTTGAGACCAGCCTGGAGAATGTAGTGAGACCGCTGTCTCTAGACAGGCCAGCAAGCAAGAGTATGAAAGTGGTGGAGACTGAAGTGTGCATTAAAGATCCATCAAATGTTACACATTTGGTTGATATTGGACTTTTTTACTGATTGCCACTGATTCACCATTGTGCTTAGTATTTTCAATTCCACAGCCAGAAGAAGAAATTATCTCCCAATCCCCTGTCTTGGGAAAACAAAAAGAGTGGAGATTGTGATTCCTTTGCCTAAGGACCACATGAAGAACCAAAGCAAGCCTCTACTACAAATCAGTGCCGGCAGGTTTTGCTTTCCTGAAACTGATGTCTCATCACTGTTCTTTCTCTCCTCCAGTAAAAATTGTACACAATTCATCTTCTCTTTCCCTGACTTCCTTATTTGTTAATTTACTTACCTTTTATGCATGGTATGGCTTTGTGAAAGCACCTGTTTTATGTCCTTGCTCGCATGATGTGAGTGGCATCCGGCTACACACTAAGTTCCCAGCCTCCAGCCTACCGACACCACGTCTTCCTTTAAACCCTTGCCATGCCCCTCGTCCCCTGAGCTTGCATGCAGTGCTAGCTTTCCCTCCAGCTCTCTTAATTCATTGCCACTCACATCCCATATCTCAGCTCATTTCTTACTTTTTCAGAGACAGCTTTTCTTGACCTTCCTCCTTACCAGATACCTTTCATAGCACAGATCCCTTAAAATTCCGTATTAGCTTGTGTGATCGTTTGAACAATACCCAGCTCTCCCACTAGGCTGCACTATCCTTGAGTACAATAACTTCTGCTCATAGTTGTATCTCTGTGGTCAATCTAGCAACTATTTCCTACATAGTGTTGAAATAAGGAGACATTTAACTGTATGTTTCTTTCCCTAAGTTTTAACGTGTTCCATAGGGGCTTGAAAGACCCTTGCAGACTTTGGGTTGTGTCTCTCCTTCCCCGTGTTGTAACTCCTGGCAGGCAGGTCTTTGACTCCGGAACATACAGCATGTCTGTGTACTTGTCAGACTTTTGTTACTTTGTCCAAATTTCAGTAGCTTACTGCAATACCTTGATAAACCTTGTCTTTCTTAAACTTTTTTTTTTCTCTTAGAAAGAACAGGAGCAAGTAAAAGCCCTAGAGTGTCTTTTTAGCATCTGAGAAAAATATGGAAAGATTAATGAGCTCTTGGAAATAGTCACTGAGTTGAAACTGGCATTTTCATCTTCTATCTGAAGTCTTGACTATCAGTAATTGTCACATTTGGAGGCCATCTAGAGAAAGATGGGACAATAAGGTTTCACTTTTCTCCCAGAAGTTAAACAGTTCATAAAGTTGGCCATTGAGGTTTTTTCTTTTATGGGACAAGAATTTTCCTTTAGACAACTGTCCTTTCTAAGAGCAGGTAAGGCAGTGAATTTTCAATTTGGAGTGTGAGTGGCTTGGAAGGGCAGCAGTGACACTGAGATGCACTCCAAAAACCAGGAAATAAAGATCGAATTTTCTACCACAATTCAAAGTCTATAAAAAGAATAAAGCAAGGCAGAACAAGATTTTACAGAAGGTGAGGTCAGCGAATAAGGAAGGTAAGAAAAGCCACCAAGTTGTAAGTTGTAAAATGAAACTCTCATCCCAGATAGCCCCATGCACACAGGTCATGAGCAGAGTCGCTGACATGGGAACTCGTTTGTGCACACAGAACCAGTTCGCAATCTGCCCACAGGAGAGAGCTCTCCCAAGATCAGCCAATAAAATTAATCTTTCTAATCCCACACTCATCAACCAAGCTGTAAACAGTATTTTTCCTTTGAATATATTTCTCTGTGGTAAAAGACAGATGTGTTAATCAAGTGTATACATATGACCTTGTATATTTCAGTCTTATTTTCTTTGTGCAAGTTAACAGTTTGGTACTGGTTTCCTATACAGCACTTTTTACTGAATTTAATTTATAGTGCATTCTGGAGATCCTAGCTGGTTTCTAACTGGCTTAGGAAAGAGTTTGATGGAGAGCAGGCTTCTTGAAGCTAATATGTCTTTCTTTGTGTTGGTGCGTTTCTCTTTGGTTGCCCACAAAATTAAATTCAGTTCATTTTAAGTTCACAGACTCTTTATTGAAGCCAGAGATAGGTTTTATTATGGGAAATAACAGAATTCAAATAGTTCAGACTGTTTCTCAAATCATCTTCCTTTCTAAGGGCAAACAGGTCAAGAAATGGCTAATTTAGAGGGTTTATTGGTAGCCAGAGTTCACAGAAAGGCAATGTGAGACATAAAAGAATCAATATGCTTAATGAAGGTTACTCAGCCCTCAACAAGTCTATTGCATTAAATCCCACTATAGGTGTATGTGTCAACTTAGGTTTTGGTTTTCTTTGTTTTGGTTCATTTTGTTTAAAAAAATAACACCATTCTGATAGCCATTTGCAAGTACAAGTGTAATTAGAGAGCAATAAATTCATACAGACTCCAACAAGAGTTTTGAGAGTCACAAAATCTTTTATGATTGGGCTCAATAAATTTAGCACTAGGTGGCTGACATCAGACTGGTTGCCACCTTACAGGTGATTCTTTTCCCTACAAACACTCCCAGTCCCCAAACATCAAAGAAATCTGATTGGAAGTAGAGGTTAGTGCATCAAATGGCAAATTTACTCAGTGTCCCTAAATCATTAGTCAGAAGCCTGAAAAGAACTTTTAAAAATATCTATTCTATTTCAAACTCAAATATATAAATTGCATATATTTGAGTTATGATACAGCAGCAATTGAAGCTGTGGAAGTTTCTGTTAAATATCTCAGTGATATTTAATATAAAATATTACTTCCATGCTAAACTTAGCATGAATACATGATGGAAAAGAAGAGTCTCCAATCCTCCCCCCCCAAAAAAAACAACCTTGGTTTTTAAAGTAAATCATAATAGTTTAAAAAAAATGCATTTGAGAGCTACTTCCAGTTGCAGCCAAAAATCTGTGATGACTTAAAAGCTTTCTTAGATGTTATTTTGGCTGGAATATTAAACACACACACACACACACACACACACACACACACACACACACACTGGTTCCATTCAGCCAGAGTCAGAGAAGGAAAGGGCTGAGGTCAAGGTCACACAGCCTGTGCTGGTAGCAGAATGGGGCTGCCACTCACTCATGCATTGTGTTCTCCAGGACCCAGCAGCTACCTCTGCATCTCAGATGTATCTCCACACTGCTTAGTTTGCACATCCTTAAGGAGAACATTTCTCTAGATGGTTATTTGAAAGCAAGAAAAAAAATCCACTTTCAATGGCATGACAAGTGTTATCTTCATTTTCAGCAGTTCTGTTCTTTAAACTTTTTCAAGATTGTTCACCCCCCCCCAAAAAGTGAAACATACTCAAATTTATCTCAGTAGTAAAGAGAAACCTGAGATGTAAGTGAAATAGAAGCTGTTCGTCTATAAAATAAAAATAAGGCTCATGAAAAGAGTATTTCCCCCCAAAATTGGTTCCTGTGTTTCCTAAAAAATGGTTGCCTGGCTCAGTATTTCCTGTGACAGTAGTAAAAAAACATGCAGATAACTGGTTGGCTTAATCCATTTAGCACTGTAACAAAATACTTGAAGATTAAAAATGAGCACTTTATAATGAATATACGTATACTTACGTTTACCTTTGTTTCCTGCATGTGCATCTGTGAGGGGATGATGTGTAGAAGAGAGAAAGCAAGTTGTAGGCATCCACCAGCTGGGATCCAAGGACTGAACTCAAGCCAGCAAGGCTGGCAGCCAGCACTTTTACCAGGTGAGTTATATTGCCAACCCCAATAAAGGAAATGTCTGTAACTCCCAGTCCTGAGGGTTCAAAATTGTTGTGTTCTGGTGGAATTGTGGTGGACAGGTACTTGACTGCCAGTCATGCTCAGCCTCCTTCCCCTACATATAAATTAAAACTATCATTGCATCAAATTTGTAAATATTGTCTCATAAAGCATAAAACCATAGAAAGCACATAACATAATTATCATTATATCTTCAGTCTTGAAGCCATTCTATAATTGCCACACTGGATGGCATCAAGGAGACATCATGAGACTAAAAGAAAAAGTGATTTCTAGAACAAATGACTAAGAAACAAATAGGCTGATGGCAGTTAGTTTAATATTCAATGGCTCCAACAGATGTAATAAAATGATTAGTCAGAGTATTCAGAATTAAAATGGAGTAGTGATAGGTGATCTCTAAGGATTAACCATGGTTTGCAGGAAGGACCTTATGAATATCCTGCTGGTTACAGTGAGGTGGAGAAAAAAAAGTTGGGTATGTGCCCTCTAAGACAAAGGCTTAAGACTACAAGAAAATGGAATATCTCTGTGGAAATCCGTGATGGTGAACAAGCATCACACAGGAGGGAGTGGCACAGAGCCAAGTAGAAGGATTCGTGACGTAAGCACATCACGGATCACCTATATACTCTCACCGAAAAATTCTGACTCAGACAAGCAGAGAAAGAGTTTAAGGAGTTTATCCGGCCCATTCCTGTTGATTCCCTCAGCAGCAGGCTCTTCCAGTCCAGGCAGCAGCTCAGAGTGCTGACCTTGAAGGGAGTGCTTCTCACACTGGAGAGAAGAGGCATAGGGAGGAAAGGAGGAGAAAAGAAAGCTGTAATGTGAAGAGGACATGAGCCTCTTTCTGTGCTAGTCTTGTCTTCTGTGCAAGAGTGTGGAGTGCTGCTGTGCTTTCTCTGAGGGCTGAATAAAGCTCATGTGACAAGCTTAGGAAAATGTTTCCCATTCTCCAAACACTCAACATTTGGTATTATGTGTAGACCTTGTAGAAGGGATTTCTCCAGACCACAATATCTTCTGTTTCACTCTGCTTCTCACAATTTGACAGCAAAGCCTACTTTTGTCAGCTGATTCGAAAATTTAGCTTGATTAGAGTTATTCCTGGAAAGCCACCTACTCTGATCAACTCTCACCAACTCTTAGGGGGAAAAAGTCTACACAGAGATCTAGACAAAATTGTCTGGTAGAGATCACAAAACAGGCTAAATGCAAAATCACCAGACTGGACAGCTATGCTCTTTTTATGTTCAGTGGTTCCATACTCACATGGCCACCTGAATATAAATTTATGTTAAAGAAATGGCTTTGTTTTTAGTATTCCTATAAGAAACTTACATAACACTGTAATAAAGGGTTGATTTAAAAGTTAACATAAGAAATGAAATAAAATCAGTTTCAAATAAGAGGGATATTTATTGCCTTTTGTACTTGTGCTCTCCTGGAAAGGCCATTGAATGAATTTGAAATGAAATTCATTGAAATGAGTTTTTTTTCAGTGGGTACAAGGTATGTCGGATAAGATTTTTATACTTATATGCAAGGTTGCAAGAGAAGAAAATGAGACCATATAACAAGATGGAGGTAATTATCCACCGAATCAATATCTACTCACAGCTGCAAACTCTGCTCCGATCCTCCGTTCAACGCCTCGTGCTGCTTTGGCTTTATCCGTGCTTCTAGAAATTTATCTGAATAAATTAAAGGAACCAGGCAGCCTTTTCATCAGTGTGTAGTCACATGGAGATCATCTGCCAAGTGCAGAGTTTCTTTATCCGGATCCTGAAACATTTTCACCATGCAAGAAATCTTCACTCTGCTAACAATCAGTGCAGAGAGAATGCTCCGTAATCAAGGAAAATGCCTAGCAAACTGACTCCCGTGCTAAAAGCCATCTGTGTGTAACGACTCCCCTGCAGCAACAGCAAAGCCAGAAGCCATTTGGGAGAGTTGCTCAAGCCTAGAGAACATGCAAATCACAGAATTGGGAATTATAGGACAATAAAGCCAGCTTGACCACAGACAATCTACAATTACCGAAGTTAGAAAACTTAGAACAATAAATTTTATCTTCATCCTTAAGAAACACAGTGTATGTGCCAGCCGGTGCCGGCTCCCTTTGCTTTCTTTGCCTCAGTTTAAATACTGAGGAATACAAAGTGTACTGTTCTTTAAGCTTAATTAGTAAGTAAGGGCTAGAGCAGTTGAAGGCTGAATTTCAGGAGAAAGGGGAAAAAATTTAGAGAATTTCTAAATTTGCCTAGATAGCACTAAAATTGTTCTCTCTTTACAACATTACACAAGAAAGTTATAAAATTTCGTTGCTAAATCTAACTCTTTCATTTATCTCTTTTTCTCTTAATTTTTTGTGTTGGGTTTTGGTGATGGTGGTGTTGGTAGTAGTGGTTGGGTTTTTTATTTTATTTTTATTCATTCGTCTCTTTTGTGTGGTGAGTGGGATGTGTGTCATGGAGTGTGTATGAAGATCAAAAGACTACCTGGGGTTCTGTGTTTCCACCATGTACATCTCCAGAATGGATCTCAGGTCCTCAGGGGTACAGTCAGGTTCTTTAACAGCTGTGGTTGGTGGCAATGTTAGAGGTCAAGATCTGTGTCCACTCTTCTCATCTGCTACTCACTGGCCCTTGACCGTTTTGGGTTTTGCTGCTTCTTTGTTTGATCCTTTGTGGCTTTGTTTAGAGTATGGTGTTGATGCCTGAACCTTGTTCAGTAAGTGTTCTTCCACTGAGCTAAATCTCCAGTCCCATCTCTCATTTTTCAAATGGATTAATAGTTGCCTGTCTGCCCCTCATCACTCCTACTAACACCCAGCCTTGCCTCAATCCACACGTTTCCATTTTGTGAAGAGCTTTTGTCTGTACCAGAAACATGGGCATCAGAGACAGAGACATCTTGGCTGAGTCTAGTTTCAAGTCTCTTCCACTGATTTCCAGCCCTCTCCATCCTCAGGGTCTCTCTGAACAGAAATGAGCTTCATCGTGTGTTCCCTAGATGTCCCCTGTGACAATGTCAGAGCTCTTGATCTATCTCCAGATAGATCTATCTCCAGATCTATCTCTCATCTGTTACAGTCTGCATTCTCTCCTCATTAGGGAAACCAGAGCAACACTCCAAAACAGATAACCGGGAAAGTCCTGAGATGCATTCTTCAGTGGTTTTCCATCACTCCCAAGGTCATGTACAAAGCCCTTAATAGATTCAAAGCATCCCTAATACTCTTCTCAAGCCATGGCTCTTCTACATCCCTCACTTATTTTGTGCCCACTCCTTTAAATTTCAGTTAATTCCACAAATATCATACACTTTCTTTCACCTCACATACTGTTTTTTTAGCCCAAATTCTCTTCTCCCATCTCTCACTTCACTAACACCTACTCATTGTGATATTTCAGCCAATCATATAAAAGAGAAAAAAACATGCCTGACCATCCTTTTAGTTGTACTTAAGCTTTCTTATCATATGTTTTCAGAATACTCTTTACACCTGCAACAAAGCGCATGCCTTACTATATTGCTGTTTCTGTTCATTAGCTGCTTCCTTCCAACCTCAACCACAAGTATTGTGAGATCAGGGACCATGTCCATCTAGCTGATATTTATCTCCATAGGTCTTACGTTAGTTATTGAAATATAAGTAGTATTTATATTTCTTGAATGAGCAAATGAATGAATAAATAAATGAGTTCAAGGAATTCCCTCAGTTCTTAGTAAGGCAGATTTTATATTTAGCTCAGGTAACAAACTGGTTATTGGGGACCAATTAAATCAAAATCTCAAAGATCATGCCCAAGAATCTGCCATAGGCATTATGTTTAAGTGCTTGAAAATGTAAACATCCCCACATTAAAGACAATGGATCCTATAATACTAACGAAGTCACTATTTCTGACTTTAATGATATCGGACTACATATAAGTAAGAAATCACCAAACCAAAGGGACAAAATTAAATTCAATAGCAAGATATGGTCCTTAAATATTAGTGTTTTGGCCTCTAAAATCATTGTCAAAGACAGGATTCCAGCATAAAAAAAAATAAGATAGACATTATTTTTGTGAAAATATTAACATAATTTTAGATAATACATCTTTGAGGTTATCATTTACTAAGATTTAAAAATAAAAAAGTTTATATTAGTAATTTGAGTGATAAATACTATTGTTATGACTATTAAATAAAATATTATTTCTTTATTAGTCAAAAACTGAACTAATTATTGAGAATGACATCTCATGCTAAGGCACTAAGGTACTTAGGTACTAAAGATAAAACACTAAGATACTAAGATAAATTCACTTAAATTCATTATTTTTATCTTAATTCAAGAGTTACATATAAATTTTTAAATTAATATGTAAACTAAAAGGAGATGCCTAGTAATCATTATTAGAAAAACAGTGCAAATGTCCTGAGGTAGAGTTGCTGATAAGGCAATTGAATCACAAATGGTCACATTGTCATAAAGAAGCTCAATTTCCTAACTAAAGAACATTTACCTTGAGGGCAGGTAAATTTACAAGATGGCAGCACCAGGAGAACACTGCTTCTGAGCTGCAGAACATTTTCAGTACAGCAACCAAGGGACTGAACTGTGGGCCCTAAAATAACAGTGATCCTGTTTTCCAGGTGAGAGGAAGCCCCAAGGTGTGGGAACCAGCCCAGTCCACTCCCAAGACACCCAGCCAGAACCCGGAAGAGATTCCCGGTCGTACAGGGACTTGGTTGCCAGACCAGAATCACATGCCTGCGTGTTCTGATCACCTTCCCAGGCTGAACAGTGGGCACAAAAAACACCAGAGACTGGGAGTCCCAATTTTGAGAAAAACCCACGGGAAGGAAGGAGACAGCACTGACCTAAGTCACCCAGCCTTCTGTGGGAAAAGAGCCCACAGAATGGCAGGCACTCCAGAGCCATCTCTGAACTAGGCTCCACCCCTGAGCACAGAGACTTGCAGCACACCCAACTCTCCACCACAGAAGAACTGTGCTCACCAGAACACCAGAGCCTGGCTTTCCCTGTCTGGAGAAAACCCCACAGGGAAGGAAGCAAACAGGGACTAGTTAGGGTACCCAGGATCTCCCTGGAAAAGGTTCCTTAGATAGGTGGGCTATCCCACTGCCAGCCTAGAGACCTGTTGAGCACCAACAACCCATCACAGACAGATCTGTGCTACCCAGAGCACCAGATCCTGGGTTTCCCTGCCCCGAATTGGTGAATCGAGGGGCTGAGAAACCCAAAACAACCATAGGAGGAGCCCAGAGAGAAGGGGCACAAAACCTGATCTGAGTCTGATAGGACACAGGTCAACCGTGGTCATCTCCATGGACTTCTGGGAAATCGATTCCCGGGCACTTCCCCCTAAGGGGCAGAAGCAGCTGCAGACATAGCCAAGCCTAAAGTGGAGGAAGTGGGGAGATACCGCAGCCAGCAGGAAGGCAGCATCAGAGGTACCCCAACCAGCAGTGAAGCAGAGGAGGCAGCCCACAGTGCACACAGCAACTTGAAAGGAGCACAGTGCTGCATGCTCCAAGCACAGATATCCTGCATTCCTTCACAGCCTTGTCTGAAGGATTAGCTGCTGAGGAAGGAGATAGCACTTCCCAACTCAGGGAGCAGAGTGCAGCCAGCCGGGCTTTCAGCTTCCAACGCAGAACTCAGGACCTGGCTCAGAGAATCCACAACAGAATACATGTCCTGCCCACAGCGCCAGCTACAGACCTCAGAGTCCAGACTGCTGCCCCCGCCACAGACTGTAGACCTCCAGATATTCAGGAAACCTGCACAGGCACGTTATGCCCACAGTCTGCTCTTGCTAACTGCACTAGCATTCACATCCCCTCCTGCCCTTGCTCCCAACCCATATAGCCTAAGCAGCTACACACCCTAGCACTCCTGTTCAAGATAAATGTCCCTTCCCCCTTGTCCACACCCACGGGACACACACACACTTACGATTCTGCGCCAGCCTCTTCTTCTCCCACAGGAACAACTGAAGCAACAACAAACACTCTCAAACCCCCGTCCCCACTGATCTTCCTGAAGAATTCTACAGACACCAGAGTACAATGGTTCCAGTCCAAAGGTCAGACTCAAAGAAGAAACACTGAAGATTATATATAAGCAATGGCCAAAGGTCGATGTAAGAATTCAAACAACAAAAATTAGGACACCATGCCACCACCAGAAACACCGAAAACTAATGGATATTTTAATTCATCAGAAACTCAGGAAAATGAATTTAAAGCTATGATTATCCAGTTAAATCAGGAACAAAAAGAAGAAACAAACTGAGCTCTCAAAGAAATTCAAAAGAATATAGTGGCCCACTTAGGGGAACAATTAGAAACATATAGAGAGGAAACAAATACAAAAATAAAAGCCACCTTCAATCAGATGAAGGAAATGATGCAAACCATGGAAACAGAATTAGAAACTATAAAGAAAACATAAACAGAGAAAAACCTGGAACTGGAGAACTTAGAGAAAAGATCAGGAACCACAAAGGTAAGCATCACCAATAGAATACAAGAGATGGAAGAGAGAATCTCCGGAGCTGAAGATACACTTGCTGAAATTGACTCCTCACTCAAAAAAACAATAAAATCAGAAAAGTCACAAACATAAAACATTCAAGAAATCAAGGATGCCATGAAAAGACGAAACCTAAGAACAATAGGAATATGAAAAAGAAGAATCCAGGCTCCAACGACCAGAAAATATTTTTAAGAAAATGATAGAAGAAAATTTCCCTAATTTAAAGAAAGAAAGAAACATACAAGAAGCCTACAGAAGACCAAATAGACTAGACCAGAAAAGAAATACTCTCGTCACATCATAGTCAAAACACTAAACCTACAAAACAAAGAAAAAATATTAAAGGCAGCAAGGGGAAAAGGTCAAGTAACATATGAAGGGAGACCTATCAGAATCACACCAGACTTCTCATCAGAAACTATGAAAGCCAGAAGGGCCTGGGCAGAGTCAAGTAGTCTTTAAGGGAACATAGATGCCAACCAAGACTACTATACCCAGCAAAGCTTTCAATCAACATAGATGGAAAAAAATAAAATATTTCATGACAAAATAAAATTTAAGCAATATCTACACAGCAACCCAGCCCTACAGAAGACACCAGAAGGAAAACTCCAATCCAACAAAAACAACTACAACAAAGAAAATATAAGATACAGACAATCTCCCAGCCAAAGTTAAAAGGGCGGGGGGAACAATGAATCATAGTAAGACCATCAACTCCACAATAAAAGGAATCAACTGTCATTGGTCACTATTATCTATCAACATCAATGGACTCAATTCTCCAATAAAAAGACACAGACTAACAGACTCATTATGGAAACAGGATCCAACATTCTGCTGCAATCAAGAAACACACCTATGCAACAAAGATAAACGATAAACACTATCTCAGAGAGAAGGGCTGGAAAATGTGCTTCAAGCAAATGGACACAGAAAACTAGCTGGGGTAGCTATCCTAGTATCTAATAAAATAGACATTCAACCAAAATTAATCAAGAAAGATGAGGAGGGGCACTTCCTTCTCATCAAAGGAAAATTCCAACAGGAGGACATCACAATTTTGAACATCTATCCCCCAAATACAAGACCACCAACATTTGTAAATGAAACATTATTAAAGCTGAAATCTCACATAGATCCCAACACATTAATAGTGGGAGACTTCAACACTCCACTCTTACCAAGGGACAGATCATCCAGTCAGAAGCAAAACAGGAAAAACAAGGGCACTGACAGGGACCCTAAATTAAATGGACCTAATAGATGTCTACAGAATTTTTCATCCAAAATCAAAAGAGTATAGCTTCTTTTCAACTTCTTTTCAAAAGTATAGTTTCTTTTCATGGAACCTTCTGGAAAATAGACCATAGAGTTGCTCACAAAGCAAACCTCAGTAGATACAAGAAGATTGAAATAATCCCTTGTATCCTATCTGACCATCATGGTCTAAAGC
>JAQQSO010002946.1:0-13964 GCA_028658305.1 Pachyuromys duprasi
CCGGCTGCCTGGATGAGTGTAGGCCAACTGAGTTACCTGGAGAGAACACCCAGCCTATTCAGCTGCCTGCACACTGTGAAATATGTTCCAGATACCCAGCCTCTGTGAGCTGAAACCAGTGTTGAGGTAGGGTTTGGTGATGCAGCTGTCTTTGAATCTTCTCTGTTCCTTTTTAAGTAACCTCTCACCCATATTTCTGAAAGAAACTACAATAAAATACTTGATTCACCAATATAGGCTCTGGTGGGACCAGCACTTCGGTGTGCCATAGGCTCTCTCTCAAAGGTGAATAGATGTCATTGTTGTATCTCCCAGGAAAAGTCTTGTCATACAGTAACAGGCCAGGGAAGTGGCTCAGTAGGTACAGCTTTTGCCAGGCAGACCTTACTGCTTTAGTTGATTCCAGAAGCCCATAAAAGGTGGAAAGTGGAAGAATTCTCTTATTATTATACAGAATTCTCATATGACTTCCACAAACATCTGGTGGCACATACCCACAACACACATACATATATACATACAAACACACACACACACCATACATATGCATACAATACATATATACATACATGCATGCATATACACATACAAAAGTAAAAAATTAAAACAAAGTCTGGGGCATATTTTTTCTTTCAAAATTTTCTAATTCTGCATTATCTTTTACAATATATTTGCAAATCACTTATATTTAAAATTCATTGACAAAATAAAACTTTATTGAACTTTAATTCTCAAGATGACTGTTTGTAAATGAAGGTGACGTAAATACTACACAACATTTTGTAATATCTACTAGTTAACTAAGCTCCAGAGAGTCAAGAGAACTCTGTTATTAAAGTGTCCAAGGACAGCTGCAGAGACAAATCAGCATGACCATAGTGCTTTAGGAAAGATATATTCAGGTTCTGCAGAAGATGCTCTGCTGAGACAGACGAGCTCAAGTTTCTCTCAGACCCCAAGAAGGGTGGTTGGGAATGTGCAGTGCTTTGTGATATAAACTGATTGACCTGTGTGATACACCGGAAACTGGAAACACATGAAGCACATCAATCTTCTTTGTACTCACCTGAAAGAACTCTATTAGTATTCCCAAATAAGTGCAAAACACATTTAAATACACGACCTAAATAAAAATACAAGAGTGGTGCAAACATACAGAGAGAACAAAACAAAGCATAACTCACTGAAATACTGTTTGACTTAGTCAATGAACACTCGGAATGTACTTAATCATCTCCTCTATGACAAATTATATACATTTATTTATACATTTCAAGCAAGTTGAATCAAAGAAATCATGTACATCTTGAGCTAGTTAAATAAACTGCCTTTCATTTATGTAGTCATTTCTTTTTAGGTGTATGACAGTCTTAGGACATATCAAAGGTGATAAACACCTAATTTTTAATTTACAGTTTTGCACATGCCACAGAAAAGAAGGCCACAGATATGTACAATTCAAAATGTCCAATTAAATCAATCGTAAAAGTATCTATTTGCCTGATGTAAATGTCCTATCAGAGGCTTACTGCTGAGTAAGCTTCCCCTTTCTAGCTCTTTATGGCTGGCTGGTTCAACTCAGCTATCCTGGCTCAAACTCCTCACCAAACTAATTGATTCAGTCTCGCTTTTCTCATTTCTGACAGAATTGCTCTACATAACCTCAAACTAACTCTCGAAATCTCTTCTAATCTTCAGGCTCATCCTCATTCTCTGGCTCTGTCTTCACGTGTGTCCAGTATGTTTTCTCTTCAGCCTCTGTGAGACCCTCCCGATAAAACTGCCCCCTCTCTCTCTACCTTTGCACCATTCTCTTTTCCGTCACCTCTCTTTTTTCTCTGTGTTTGTGAGAGTTGGGCATATCTTCTACTTTCAAATCTTTGATTCATCACTTTGTGTGCCTCTCAACTAGACATCAGTTTCAAACATGACTGCTTCCTTCTTCAAACTAACCTCACCTACAAAAGTTTGGGATTAAAGGTGTATACAAGGACATGTCTGTATTCCACCCAGAGGCATTAAAGATGTCCTGAATTAATGATGCAGCCAGCCCTGATGAGACTTGATAGGCTAGGGTCAATAGAAGGGGACTAAGGAAGGGACATAGGAGGAGAAGACAGGGGGTGTGTGAGACTAGAGGAAGATGAGGGAGGGGGCTACAGCGGGAATACAGAGTGAATAGATTAGAATTAATTAATTAATTTAAAAAATGAAAAAAAATCTTTACAATACATAAATTGAGTCGTTAGTCAATTGCCCTTTACTACAGCTAGGAAAGTTTTCTCTCTCTCCTTTGTCATTTGTTCATGTACTTAACGGTTGGAAATAAGCAGGCAGTTACATGTAGTAAAAATAGAGGAATCTGTGTAGAAGAAATCTCAAATTACAAATATACTGTAAGCATCATGAAATTTCACTGGGAACTGTAATAAAATGTGATGTATTTGGATATTACAGAGAACCTAGCATACTATCTTTAATATAGCAAGTTGTTGAGTTTTTATTGTATACATAACAAAACCTTTTCTATTTCTAGCAATATGTATTTAGTATTATTGCTGCATGATCTCGCTGCACAAAATAATTATTAAGTTTTTAAATATTTCTTACAATTTCAGCTCTCTTACAAGATACTCTTCATTTAACTGCCTTGCTTTGAGTTTGTATCTCAAATGTAATGTTTAGGAAACTGAATTGTTGTAGTGAGAATTTTGGTTCCTTTAAAAACTCAGTTATTTCTTGTGAGTATATTTTTGTTTTAATCCCATGTGTGGGATATGGGGCTGCCTCAGACTGTCTGCAGCAGCTAACTATAATGTGCATCATGCTCTGGCAGCTGCAGACAGTTTTATTCTGGAGACTCTTGAAAGGGTATCATGCCGGAGCTGGAGGGGTCACTCAAAAGAAGAAGAAGAAGCATTGCTGCTCCTGGTTGCTGTTGTTGCACTTTTACCAGAAGAAATTGGATATCCTGTCCAGGAAGATCAAATTTGCCCCAAGGAATCCCAAAGGCCCTAATCAGCAAGAAGACTGTCTCTCCTACCTGGTGTTGGGGAGTTGGATGGAATTGAGATTGAGAAGGGTAATAAATTATAAGAACCCAATAAAACATGAAAAATACACCAACAAATCCACAAATTCATTTGCTTTTTGGTGTTTGTAGATGTTACTTCTGTGAGGTAAAAGAAAAAAAAAAAGGAGCACTAGGTCAGGGGTGCCCATGTAAATGGTTTTGTTTATAAAACAAATTTTCTTTTTGTAAGTTATTTATTTTTTATAAATTACAGTTTATTCACGTTGTATCCCAGCTGTGGTCCCCTCCTTCATCCCCTCCCAATCCCATCCACCCTTCCTTGTCTCTTCGCATGCCCCTCCCCAAGTCCACTGATAGATGAGGTCCTCCTCCCCTTCCACTTGACCCTAGCCTATCAGGTCTCATCATGACTGGCTGCATTGTCCTTCTCTGTGGCCTGGTAAGGCTGCTCCCCCATTAGGGGAAGGTGACCAAAGAGCCAGACACTGAGTTCATGTCAGAGACAGTCTCTGTTCCCTTACTAGGGAACCCACTTGGATACTGAAGTGACATAGGCTACATCTGTCAGGGGTTCTAGGTTATTTCTATGCATGGTCCTTGGTTGGAGTAACAGTCTCAGAAAAGAGCCTTGTGCCCAGATATTTTGGTTCTGTTGGTCTCCTCGTGGAGCTCCTGTCCCCTTCAGGTCTTTCTATCTCCCCCTTCTTTCATAAGATTCCCTTTTCTAAACACACTTGGTCACAAACTCCCACTGATGCCCTAAACTGTATTGGGATGCAGCAAGAAGGTCCTCTCTAGCTATTGAGTAGTGCCTGTGTGATGTTCAATGTCTTCTTAGCATCTAGAACTTCAAGGTAAATGAATCTTCATTGGGATTTTGTAAGTCCCTTGATGGCTAGTTCTAGGAACAGAAAAATAGAATTGAAATACCATTTCAAAAGTTTTTTTTTTTTTAATTTCCAGAACTTGTTCTTTTGATTATGGTTTCATAGTCTCTTGATACTACTTGGAACTCAATCCCCTTCTATTTCTTTCAGTGTCTTAAGACAATGAAAAGTAAGTGCTTTCTTACTTTCTAACCTATCTTATTACACCTATGTTATGAGTTCATGTGTACCTAATTCTTCTGCATGTTCTGCATTTCTACTGATTAACTTACTTTGAATTTTTCTTGTTTAATTTTTGACATTTGATAATAATCTATTAGACTTAATGGTGGATTTTCCTAAAGAGCATTTCTATTTCCACTTGCCATACAATACATTAATAATTTAATAAATTGAAATAAACTTTTTAGTTTCAAAGTTATAGAGCCATCTCCCCAGGTAGCTTGATTCCTTAGATAAAGTAGAGAAATCTGATACCAAAAAAAAAAAAAAAAAAAAAACAGATTGTTATTCTCACTCCTTAACTGACAATATTCAATAAAATCTGAGTTTGACAAATTTTTTTGCCTCCTCCTCTACGTATATCCATGAGCCTTGGGGGACAGGATTTGATAAAGACATTCAGTTTAAGACTGAGTGCTCCAAAGTCTCTCACTTTCTGCACACTGTAAAGAAGGCCCCTGTGTTAAATTCCATCTACTACAAGAAGAAGTTTTGCTGATGAGAGTTGAGTGAGGCACTAATCTATGCGTACAGCAATATCTGATCAGAAGTCAATATACTGCTATGATACTTTAGGAAAATAAAAGTAGTGTGCTCTCCATAGTCTCATGGCTATCTAGCCTCAGGTTTTTGGCCATTTTTGCAGTGTCAGATACCAGCTCTTTATCATGGAGAGTAAATTAAATCCACCTGCCAAAGTGATTGGTCACTCATATACCACACACGACACAATTGTACCAGTATATCTTGTGGAAAAGTCACTGTTGAAGGTGATCAGATTTATAGCGGGGTGATATTGATGACTAATTTGATCCTTCTGTAGTATGCCAAATACCATCTGGCAGGATGAGTTCTAGTCAATAGGGATGCAGCTTTTAGATGAGCAACAGCTTGACTTCCCTGTTTTTGATGGCATGAGTAAGAGTTTCCTTCAGCAATAGGGCCTTACCACCAGGTGGTGGAGAGCAATCAATAGCCTTGGCAAGAGCCTGTGATGTTTGGGGGCTCTAATTTCATTTTTTAAATGTATTATTTAATTGAAAGACACGGATTAACCTCAACCCATTAATAGCAGATGATTTTAATACCCTACTTTCTCCAATTGACATATCATTTGGACAAAAATAAGTGAGACACATCCTAATTAAATGATATTTTATACTAAATGAACATAATATAAATAGATATATAGATATCTATCTATATACAGTCCACCCAAACACCAAAGTATACATATTCCAATCACCAGTATATGAAAGCTTCTCTAAAATAGACCACATCCTGAAATTGAAAGAAAATCTAGAAAAATTCAGTAAGGTTGAAGTCACTCTATATATCCGATCTTACTCTAATGAAATAAAAATTAAAATTGGCAGGAACAGATCTTGAGTGAACAACACAAATTCATGGAAATTAAACAACCTATTACTTAATGGTCAATAAGTAAAATCATGAAAAATAATTTAAAATTCCCAGAACAATGGGCAAGAGAAGAAAATGAAAGGAAAAAAATGAAAAGAAGTTTAAATATCCATAATTGCAGATGCTATGAAAGTATACATAAATGCAAAACAATCTACAAGAAAGCTTCTAGAAATGATCAAATCTTTCAACAATGTTATAGGATACAAGTAAAAGACCTCTTCAAAAAATGTAAATCTCTTAAGAAAGAAATAGAAAAGAACCCAAGAAAGCAGTCATCTCATGCTAAAGAATTGGTAGAATTAACAGCGTGAAAATATTTGTTCTAGCAAAAGGCATTTACAGATTCACTACAGTCCCACTCAAAACACCACCTAATTGAAAAACAAAACATAAAATTCACACGAAATTATGAAAGACCCCAGAAACCCAAAACAATCATGAGTAAAATCACAACACTGGAAGAATTACCATTCCAAAATGTATTACAGAGTCAAAAAATGGTATTGAGACAAAAAACAGACATTTCTAGCAATGGAATAAATGATAAGTATGCATACAAGTATACAAGTATACTTGCATACAAGTATACAGCCATATAATATTTGAGAAAGATATCAAAGTCACATTCTGGATAAAAGATAGCATTTTAACAAATAGTAGTGAGGAAACTGAAAATCCATATGCAGAAGAATAAAATTATACCCACATCTTTTACCTTGCACAAAAAAACACATTAACTCCAAGTGGTTAAAAGACCTAAAGGTAAAACCTGGAAATACTAAAACTATTAGAAGAAGAAAAACACAATACCCTACATGACATAGTTACAGAAAAGGACTTTCTGAATTGGACCCCATTTGCCCAGGAATTGAGGCTGACAGTAGACAAGTAGGGTATCATAAACTAAAAAACTAAAAGCTACTACACAAATAAAGAAACAACCAATTGGATCAAGAAGAAAAACACTTTACTCAATTGGGAACGAGCTATACAGTTGGCAGAAGATTAATAATCAGACTATATAAAGAATGCAAAAATATAACAAAGTCAAAAATAAAGACCCATTCAGTAAATGGCTCGCTATCTGACCACAGTATTCTCAACAGAAGAAATAAAAATAGCTAATAAATGTCTCAAAAATGATCAGCATCCCTAATAATTAGGGAAATCCAAATCAAAAGAACTTTGAGATTTAATCTTACAGAACTCAGATTGGCAAAGGTATACAACAGCAGCAGCAACAACAAAACAAAACAAAAAACAGATAACCAATACTGGAGAAGATGTAGAGAAAAGGAGATTATCATTCACTGTTGGTAAGATTGTAAACTTGTCTGACCACTCAAGAAATCTGCGTGGAGATTCCTGAAAAGACTGAAAGTCTATCTGCCAAATGATCCTGCCATACCACTCCTTGGCATATGCTTGAATGACTGGACAGTCTACTCCACCAACACTGCGTCATCCATGTCCATTGCTACTCTATTCAGCAGAGCTTGGAAATAGAAACAACAGAAGGTCCTCCAACTGATGAATGGATAATGAAAATGTTGTACAAATACATAAGTACTATTTTTCTGTAAAGAAAAATGAAATTTGCAGGTAAATAATTGGCACTAGAAAAAGATCATATTCAGTGAGGTAACTCAGCTCCAAAAAGAAAAACTGGTATTCACGCTCATTCAAGGTTCTAAGCTCCAAGTGTTTAGATTTGAGTATACAATTTGGAATAACCACAGAAAACAAGAAAATGAAAAGTGGCCACAGGTGGGTAGAGGAATGACTAGAGAGAGTAGTAGTAGGTTACAAAGTATTTGAAGAAGGAAATGAAAAAAGATGGTATGATTTAGGGAGAGAGGATGAAGTTAATAGAGAAGGAAATGTGGAGGTAATATAGCAATGAGGATTCAGAAAGAATCTTATTATCTACTTCACCTAGAACTACACATATGTAAGCCTGTATGCACACACACATACAGAGACAAAGGTGAAAGTGGCAGTTGTATCTTAAAGTAGAGCTTAATCTAGCTGTATCATGGCATCTCGTGTTAAAAGCATTGCCTTCATGTGAGCCCTTTAACCATATAAGTCCTGAAAATGATTGTGAGTGACACTCAGTTGGGTCAGATGTAGGAGATGTTTTAAGGAAAGATGCCAACTGCAGTACCTTAGCATTTGCTTGACTCTCATAATTGGCTTAGGTATCCACAGCACTTTGATACATTTAACCACATATATTCTTCTTAATTTTTCTCCAATTGTTTAGGAGAAAATTGTTGATCAAGGTAACTTATACTGTATTGTACAATACATGGAACAGAGCAGTGTAACTAAACTTTTTTTTTCAGTTCACTTCAATTGAAATGGAGTAAAATAATCAAGTGAGTTTTACTAAAGTAAATATATATGAAATATATGGCATGTATACATTTATGTTATCAGCAAATTTTTGTTTCATATAATATTGTTATTCTAATTTATTCTAATAAAATAAACTGCAATCAATCAAGACAATTGGCTTTTTGATATTTTCCGGTTGCCAAAGCTTTGCTATGGTATTATGACAAACCTCCATTTCCTAAAATATTCCTGGAGAAAGAGATGAGGCACCAGCCCCTTCAATTGAAGTCCTACTTCATAAACCTTTTACGAGGTCCTGTGTGCAATTAATTTGCTGGCACAAACAAAAGTCTCACTTGAAACAGACCATCACATTTTCTCCTCAAGGAACTCTAAGCCTAACAGCAGTCACAGCATATAAGGCAAACCAACCTGCAGTGTCCTATCTACATAAAACCATGTTTCTAGATAAAGTGGTAGCATAAGAACAAAGCTACAAACCACCCTCTAGTATATAACAGGAAATAAATCACAGAAGAAATGGCCCAAGCTAAGCCTCCAAACCGAGAAGTTTGTCAAACATCAAAAAGTAAAACCACACTCCTAAAAGAAACTCAAGGCTGAGAAGCCTATTGCGAATTTCCAAGCAGCTAGTAGCACTTGAAGACTTTACGCATTTTTATGGGGTCGTGAACATAAAGTTAGAGAGGACAGAGAGGTTTACAGGGGTCAGATCTTAGAAAGTATTAGCTAGAGAAATAACCACTTTCAGGAGCTCCAATGTTTTCCAAACCTAGCTGTTCTTGCAATTTCCTGTCCAGAAAGTTACAGATGTGGTTTGCTGACAATAATCTCCAGATTTACTGCAGCATAATCCCCTTCAGGTAAACACTTTCATAAAGCTCCCAGTGATGCTGATATAATTTTGTCAGTTAGGATGCTTTGGGATAAAGCCCACACAGAACTCGACAAAAAGATTTAGAAGAGATAATTTAATTCAAATCCTAAAATAGACGCCTCCACTGTTACATCATTGAATGCTCAAATATGTCAATAAGGATTCAAGTTATTTATGCTCTATGCTTTGAATACTATAACATGTCAGCTACTCTTGAAAGAGGTTCAATAATCATAGGCATCTTGCCTTCAAGTAACAATGCCCAAAAGAATTAATCCTCATTTCTGTCTTTCTTCTTGCAGACATGATAAATGATTTCAAAGATGTCTCCACTCACATGTACTCTCTCATTTAGTTATCCATGAGTGCATTATCCAGGCTCCTGTTTCACAGCATTTTCACAAGAACATGGGAGCAAATGTCCATTCACTGTAGACAGAATACCTACAACAGACCAAAGCCATGAGTCTGTCTATCTCAGTACACCAACAAGATTGTTAGATTTACATAAAGAAGGGTATCTAACCCTAAAACAGTGGCATCAATAGATCTCCACCCAGCATAGATGACAACTTTCTAAAGCTGCAGAAATGGAGTTCCATCTTCCTTGTCTTTCCATTCTCTATGTGTTACAGCTCTTTTCAGGCCACAAGAAGCTGTAGAAGTACAACACACTTCTGGAAGTGGAGTGTGGCAAGAAGTGGCCAATCTGAGGTGAGGGTCTAATGACTCTTGTCCACCCCCTCACTTTATGAGGATATGTTACCAGGCTCAATTGTGAGGTTATCACAGCTGCTGCACTACAGCATTAATGGCTGTTGGGCTGGGAGAACAGTTTTCTCCAACAACCCTCTTCACACAGTCACTGGCATGGGTGTTGAAGTCATTACACTATGGGTAAATCCATATTCACCCCTTGTTGCTGAGCGATGGGAAGCACAAATTTTCTATGAAAAACACTGATGCCCATTATTTAAGCAACGACTGCAACAAAAAAATAAAATCAGAGTTCTCATATGACATTTTTATCAGTTATCACAGCTGTGATCAGAGTCTGCACCTTAGGCCATAATTTAGACCTACCGGTATTAATTGGTTTAAAGTAATAAAAACTATAATAAAGTTTAAGTATTCAAGAACCAATAAGGTGTAAAGAATGATAGAACTGAGTCAGAACTTAGTTTTCATGCTTAGTAATTCTTAGTTAGCTAACAAAAAATAATATTTTTATAAAAGAATAATTTTGATGATGAACAAAACAAGATAAATAATAAATATTTGCTTCAGAGAAATAAGTAATAATTAGGGTGAACTTGGTTGGCAAGAGAAAAGCAAATATTTGTAGGACGTTCCTCAATGACTAGATGATGTAAACATGAACCAACATATGCTCAGTAATATTTGAATAAAATCCACTTTAAAAAAAAAGAAATGATTGTAAGTCCAAGTATCCTTGGAAAGTCATGCCTACTGAGAAGAGAACATAAGAGAATTGCTCAGATTGAAAATTTTATTTTGAACTCATAATACAAAATCATATTAAGTTGAAATACATATTAAAAATATAGATCTGACAATGAAAAGAAGAGGAGAACTTGCCAAAGTAACTGGAGTTGTTTAGCTTCAGGAGGTCTGTATTTGCACTATAGCTACTTATTAAAAGGACAGCTAAAGGTAAACAATGTTTCAGATTAGGCAGAAATTAAATAATTCATAAAGCCAAACTCTCTGAGGACACTATTTTCATTTGAATATGAATGCTACTGGCCAAAGAATCACATATGAAAAACTTGTTCTTCAGTGGCTCAGAGTGCAAAGGTAGAACATGAGAAGGCAATGAGAAGATCTTCAGGTTCTAATCCATCCATGAATTAACACTTTAATGAAGAAATGCGAGTCACAGTGGGCAGGTCCCTGCTAGCTACCCTGTCCCTTCCTTTTTCTCAGCTTGCCAGCAGCCAGGCAGTGAGTGGCCTCCTGTGCTCCAGCTGTGCTCATCTTGACACTGGGGCAGAAGTAGACAAACTTGAAGACTGAAGGAAAGCAAGGTACAGCAGTCAAAGAAATCCTTTACCAAATACAAGAACACACCTTTCAAGGGAGTACAGTTTGTAAGAATGTCAAGAAAAGTTTTTACCTTTGGGATATTCTCCAAGGACCATGGGAAACAAAGCTGAACTTAGACTATGAAACCGTTTTCCTGAACATAATTTACAAGGAGAGATTTCATGATCTGAATCTTACATCTGGAGTATTAGGATGTAAGTTTAAACCAATGTCTTTCTTTCATGCTGGAATTTGCCCTTGCTTCACTTACAGCCTAAACTTCCTACTTACTATAATACAGCACAGATAAAATCAGACTCTTTTCTGTGAAAATAGATCAAAATAAAAGTTGTCAAAATTGTGGCATTGCAAATCTTTATCTGAATAAGAAATCTAAAAGCAAATTTGACTGAGTATTACTTTGATTTACAAAATTCTCCAGGGATTGTTGACATCCATAAATCAAAAGAGATTAGAATGTTTTCAACTGTGACAAATATAACTTTCTTCCGCCACTTTAAGAATTATTTAAAGTACAATGGCACCCTCACTGCTTTAATATTGCTACATTCAGCAGTCTTAAAGGTCAATACCACAAAATAAACATAAAAAATTAATATAAAATATCAAATATAGTTGAAACGATTTACTTTCAAACTCACTCAAGTACACCTGTGCAGCTCTTCCTCCACACTCTTCAGAAAGACACACACACTGTTCACAACTATAAAGCATGCATCTGACTCTAATTAATAATTCCTGAAGAAAAACTCCTTCATATGTCAAACAAAAACAACTTGGGCATAGTGTTAGAAATAAGAGGAGGCTTACAACAGGTTTTCTATGAAAGGGGTTTATTAAGAGAGAGGTGGGCCATGATGGGGGAGAGAGAGATAGAGGAGAGGAGGAAAGGGGGGGGGTGCCCCATAGAAAGAGAGAGGAGAGTAAGAGGGTAAGAGGAATAAGAGTAAGGAGTAAGAGGGTAAGAGAGAGAACACGTGTCCGGTTGTCCTTTTAAAGGTCAGGTAATTACTAACCACGTCCCCAGGTGTGGCCACCAGGCTGGGCGATACAAGATGATGTCATAAGTTGCTAGGTAACTCAGAAGCAGGTTGTTTCAGAATACTAACATTCCTCCCTTTTTCTATAATTAAAAACTGAGGAACTTGGTCTGCTTCTCATGTAAGGCAAGTTAAAGTATATAAGTCTAGGTTCATTGGAAGCAGCTCTTAGTTGTCATGCAAGAGGTTATGAGAGAGAAATTATAGGAACAAAAATGGTCAGATCACATAGTCAAGAAAGAAGAGGAAGAGAAACCTCTGCCATGGAAAATCTAGGATAGAGGGTTGTCAACAGAGAGTTGTCAGCCATGCAAGGCAGCAAGTAGGGACTGAGGAATGCTGGGAGAACCTGGAACTGCTTGGTCCTGGACCTGAAGCATACCAGTCCAGCCTTTTACTACTAATAAGTGAATAACAGGTGTAGATTCTCTTCTGGTTACTTCCTGCTGACACTGGGGTCACTGTAGGGGAATCAAAAGGCTGAAATGCTGGCCAAGTCCAGGAAGAATAAGTTGCTTTGATACTGTCCAGGATCTGTGAGAACATCCATGGCTGGGAGGGAAGTGTAGGTCCAGCTTGTTGGAAGTCTGTGGAGTCAGAGTTAAACACTTGTAGCTGCTTTGGTGCTGTTGTGGCTGTAGGAACATCTGTGTCTGGCAGGACACTGGAACACACATATATAGGCAAAAGATAAAGTTAAGTAGGTTATGGAAAAAATCCTTTATGTGTACATTAAAAACTTTTCGGATAGCAAACAGAGATGGAAGGTTTGAATCAATGAGACTAGTACATGGGAATCTCCATTTACCTGGGGAACCTTTATTTACCCAATCGCTGGCAGTAGCTAAGAAGGCTTTGCTCTAGATCTGTCGTTGAGGCAAGGTTTGGTTACAGAAGGGTGTAAACTTGGAGCCCCTAGTGCTAGCTGGCACTCGGTGTAGAAACCTGAAATTCCCCAGAAGACATCTCATGAGAGAATTTGGAGACTGGCGTCTGGGCATTTCCTACTGGGAGGCAGGGCCAGGGACCTTCCTTTTGGCGTCCCAAGAGGACAGGTATGGCTTGGAACCAGACCCTATATGTCTGAACGACTCGTCAGTTGTCCAGTCAGAAGGGTGTGTCCCTGGGGCACCACCAGAGCACGGTAGTTGCCTAACGTCAGGACTACTTTCAGCTTCAGCAACAGAGAGACCACATGTGACAACACCTCCCAAGGGAAAGTGAACCCTAAAATGAAAGTGAGCCTTAAAATGAAGGTCAGCAGAGGGTTAGCCCTAGACATGGTTGGAAGGGTCCCTCCCTCTCAAAAGATAGTATGAAGTTGATCAAGCTTATCCTACCAAGAGAGGCGTTTTATGCTGACAACTGAGGTGAACTCATCAATGTTGGTGCTGGCAATGAGGAGATCTCACCAATCTGGCCAGTGTTGCATACAGTAAATAGAAGTCTGGTAGCCAGTAAAGGGAGTCCCAGAACCAGGAAAGGGGAGAAATCCCACCTTTTGAGATAGGCAATAAGTGCAGTACTTATCTGGAGTCCAATTGACCTGAGAGGTGGATTTAGGTGGACTTCCTGCAGCTTACAAGAATTACTTTTAAGTTTTAAGGAGATAAAACTTTGCACATGTTAGTATCACAATTGTAATCTTCACTGAAATACATTGTAGAAAAAGCAATAGACATATATGTGTTAACAGCACAAGCATTCCTTAAGGTAAGCTCTGAAAAGGCAGAAGCCTTTCATGAAGTAAAACAACTCACTCGATCTTAACAGCATAAGCATACATATTATGGAGACAATCTTGAGCTTAGAACCATAATAGATCTTAACAGCATAAGCCTACATATGATGGAGACAATCTTGAGCTTAGAACCATAATAGTACATGACAGAGTGGAATGTTTTTGTATTAGAGTTAGACTAATACAATAGACTAATAAGTTAGAGCTTCATCGACAAAGGTCACAACTCTGGACAATCAACACAACAGTAGCATAGGAACAGGAGAAACCATCAAGCAGTTTTATCTATTTAGGATATTTTAAATTATCT
>JAQQSO010002947.1:0-13962 GCA_028658305.1 Pachyuromys duprasi
AGGTCCACCCCATCAGTGGACTTGGAGGGGGGCAGGGAGAAGAGGAGGGAGGGGTGGGGAGAGTGGGAGGAAATGAGGGAGGGGGCTACAGCTGGGATACAAAGTACATAACCTGTGATTAATATAAAAACAAGAGACCTGATAAGCTAGAGTTAGACGGAAGGGGAGGAGGTCCTCCCCTATCAGTGGACTTGGAAAGGGGCAGGGAGGAGATGAGAGAGGGATGGGGGGATAGGAAGGGAATGCGGGAGGGGGCTACGGTTGGGATACAAAGCACATAACCTGTGAATAATATAAAATAAAAATAAATAATAATAAACAAATTACTTAAAAAAGAAAAAATCTAAAAAACAAACAACAACAAAAAAAAAAACCCGTTTGCTTCTGCCCCAGGGCTCATCAAGGTAAATTTAACATTCACCCTCATCAAAGAAACATCATTGCCATAGAAGAAGACTATTACAGAAAACCACAAGTCAAAGTGCAGAGAACAATTGATTGTGGTTGTCCAGCTCCAGTGTGTGTATCTACAGTACACCTTCTGCAGCTCAAGCTCAGGAAACACCATGGGAGAATGGTGGAAAGCCTGAAAGAGTGAGAGGAAAGCCCCTCTGGACATTGTGTTCTAGAGATAAGAGGAAAACTTCACCTACAACACCTCACCAGCATGACTGGCTAAACAAGACTGAAGTACAATGCTCACAGGCATGCTAACATGGAAGGGGAAAATCTCACTACCAGCCGCCAGAAAGAAAACTACAGGCAACCAGGGGATACTGAGAACAGCAGAAATAGTCCTCCACAGGAATGAGGCCCAAAATTGGTTATCCAATACCAAATGCCGTCTCTGAAGTCATTTGCATACAAGTAACACTAAACAGACTGAGCAAGTTGTATATTTATATATTTAGGGGTGGGTGTGTGTGTGTGTGTGTGTGTGACAATAACAGCAATAGAGGCCAAAAATTTTTCTTTCTGCTGGGTGACAGGAACTAGCTGTCAAAATGGGGGAAGTTCATGAAACCTGGGGAAGCGGTGCTGGGCCTGGCTGGATGCTACCCCAGGCGCAAAGGCATCATTATAAAGAATATTGATGATGGCACCTCACAACACCCTTACAGCCAAGCCCAGGTGGCTGGAATCAACCTCTGTTCCTGAAAAGTGATAGCTGCCATGGACAAAAAGAAAATTGTCAAGAGATCAAAGATCAAGTCCTTTGTGAAAGTTTATAAAACAATCACCTCATGCCCACAGGCATTCTGTGGACATCCCCTTGGATAAGACTGTTGCCAACAAGGATGTCTTTAGAGACCCAGCTCTGAAAAAAAAGGCCAAAGCCAGGTTTGAAGACTTATACAAGACAGGGAAGAACAAATGGTTTCTCCAGAAGCTTTGCTTTTAGGTATATTTTTGTTTCCATCATTAAAAATTAAAAAGAGGAAAAATCTTGAAAGTAAACAAGGGAAGGGAGAATGGGAAGTGTTGGAAGGAAGAAAGGGAACATGGCAAATGATGTAATTGTATTGTAATTAATATTTTTTTACTAAAACCATTTTAGAAGCTTAAACATAAAAGGTGTATTAAGAAAAACACATCCAAAGCACCAGGCAAACATGTTACTCTGCAACAAATATGCTGGTTAGTTTGAATGCCTTGACTGACATACCCAATCAGTTGTTTGCTTTGCAGACCAGGAAAATGGCACTTCCACAGTATTTATGGCAATTATAAGGCGCTAGTGACCAGTTCAGGTATTTTTGACATCCATCTGCCTGTCACCCTGCAAGTTTCCTGAAGGCTGAGGCATGCCCGTTCTCCAAGGTGTGTCTCTAGCAGAAGAGTCTGTGACTGCTGTCACTAAGTGGATGACCTGAGCTGAAAAGAGCTTGTTCCTCTCATTATTTCATCTTTAATTTTATTTTTAAAATATTACATAAATAAAATTAAGAATTTTTTAAATATTTAATGCCCATAACCCTGCCCCTTGATTCTACAATTAGTAACCTGGAATTAAGAAATATTAACTCTTTTATGCATACAAATGCTACCATCTGAGGATGTTCTCCATTATTGTAACATAATAGCTCAGGGTGTAACATGTATAAGGAAAAGGGTCTTGTTTGGTTCTGAAAACTGAGAAAGCACTGTTTTCTGCTCAGCTCTTTGGGAGGGTCAATGCTCTGGAACATGCTATTCTGTCAGTAACAGTGCATTTCCGAAGAGCAAAACTTCCTCATGAGAGAACTAGTGTCCCAAGTAAAGATCCTCCTTCTCATTCTCAAAACTAGATTTCTGCATTCCAAAGGATGCGTCATGTGGACATTGCGGATTCAAGAGATAAGCTAACCAGATGGTAGCTATTCTTGAGGTTGACTTTGCTTCTACAGTTGTTGAATTCATCTACTTTAACATTTTTTTTACTGGCAGTACAGTTTTGAACATGTAGAAAAATGTTGTGTCTTTCAGTATATCCCAATGCCTTTTCAGCAGAGAGAATGGAACACTAAAATTTGTATTTCCCAGTTTTCAGCATTGCTGGGATTGTACCACGTGATGTGGGTCTTTTCATTACTTGGTACTTTGAGGCACAAACATGTACTGTGGTTTTCTGGCAGCACAGTTGTGGAGCAATCTGCTTCTTCCAGAGAAGCCAGACAGAGTCTGGCAACAGTCCCTGCCATCAGAAGTAGCTTCCGGCAGCCTCAGAGGTGTGATGCAGCTGAGGCCCCTTGCCCTGACTGCCTGCTTGCATGGTATTCAGCAGATCCTAGTCTAAAACCCAGTAAAGGTCGGAGAGTGACAGAAGTAGACGCAAGCAAGGGCTCTTCAGGGAAGTGGCCATCTGGGTCTTCTGATTAATATTTAAAGTGGGACACAAAAGTGTCATGAGATGGCAAAATATCTAGTCACCTGGCAAGGACCAGCCTTACTGAAGGAAGGTCTTACTACAGTAGTGAGTGGCGGCTGGGGGAGGACACTAGGAAGATGGGAAATGGGAAGGAGTGACATTTTCTTACAGGCCAGAGAGTTTAAAGAGAAAGAAATGACAAGCTCAAATCTTTACATGCAGTTAGTTATTAAAACTTATCTGTACAAGAAGATGTTAACAGAACTGTGGCAGGTAAGCTAGGATGGATAGATCTGGTGACTGATAAGTCAGCCTCCAGTTAACCACACATTATCTCTCCTCACATCAGAGCTAACTGAAGCCTGAGAGCTGTGCTTCAACTCTGGGCTCACTATTGGATGTTTAAATTTCCATTAGCCTAAGCAAAGAGGAAGAAGAAGGAGAAGAAGAAGAAGAAGAAGAAGAAGAAGAAGAAGAAGAAGAAGAAGAAGAAGAAGAAGAAGAAGAAGAAGAAGAAGAAGAAGAAACATCCAATCCTAAGACAGCAACACTTACTCTTGTTTTAAAAAGTACAAAATCCAGGGTTCCTAGAATGCCTTTTCTGGAACTCCCACAATGCTGATTTGCTGATTACTCACGCATGGCCTGTCTGCTAAATTGACTGTTCCCTGTAACATCACTTCATTTTCACTGGTAACCTTTCCACCTACACATCTAGTTTATCCAAACCTGAGTCAAAGCAAACACAATCCTCTTTTTTCCATCCTTAGGTACATGTCCTCTCCCCTTTACAGTTAGACTAGTTACCAGGCTTGGCTTTACCAACTGTGATGATGAAAGCAGTCATCACACAATGGGACTGCAGTCCCAAAGGTTTCTCTTTCTCTCTGAATCTTCACTTGCTAATACTGAAATGACATACTGTATATCATAAAGGACAATTTTGGTGATGAAATAAAATATGTCAAAGTATATTGTAATTGAAAAATAATTTATATACAGGTAGTTTCCCAGCAGCAGGTGGCAAGGACAGCTACCACATGTGACAGAAGATGTATCTTAGGAGTCGGATCATAAGGCCTTGAACATCAGGCCTGCCACACTGTTGCTATGAGGGAGAAGAAAGGTATGGTAAGATACCCAGGGACCTTGTCTTCTTTCTCTTTAACAAATAGATTTGTGAAATTTTGATTTTAAAATATAATTGAAAGTGCTCTGGAACCAAATAATGTGCAAAAGAGGTTCCTTCTGTTTTCAAATCGATGTATGTATGCATATATAATTCATTTGCTATTACTAGTGTTCTCTAATGATTAATCAGAGATTAAATAGACAAGGAGGAACATGCTTGGGCTAAGCGTCAAACGGTAACTTCTTGTGTATGTCTTGAAGACAATACTTACTATTTCACCAGAGAGATATTTATTGGTGTCAAAGAAAGACAGATTTCATTTGTATTAACTTCTCTGACTCTTTGTTTTTTGATAAGTTACCAAATAGCTCTTTTTAAAAAAAATCAAATTTCATTAAATAGCAGAGCTAACAACAATAAAACAACTTCATGAAGAATAGTCATCAAGAAGTGAGATCTGTGCTAAGGAGAAACTGAGGTCGCCATTCTGTTGATACACACCTCTGCCAGATGTGTGTTAATAGATTGGGCCAGAATTAAATTCTCAAAAATTGGGCAATACATACAAGATAGTTTGTTTGGGAGGATTTGATATTTTTGAGATTATGTTTTTTGGTTGAGGGCCTATCCTTTAATGGCTGAGCCATCTCTCCAGCCCAATTTTTGAGAACTTATTATGTAGCAGATATGTGATTGATGCTAAACCTCCTATCTGTGCATCACATCCAGAAAACTGTCACCACATAGATTTCTAGTGTCATCGCTTTTATAAAACATTGACAGGAAATCCTACTCATTGGACTTCCATGCATGCCCTTCTTTCAGATACAGTTTTTCATACTGGTTTAGATTTAGGAGTCTAGTTATTATACAGTTAACTCCAGAAAAGCCCAAAGAACTTGAGTGATTGTCCAGTGCTTCTAAGAACACAGATGTAGCTAATTTGGTTAAATAAAAGTTTTTTGATTGACGTGGAAGAGAGTTGAGGAGAAACAAGTGAGATGGGAAATAGGGTGCACAACTGCAAGCTGGTTATGAACTGTCAGTCCCATGTATGCACACACAGAAAGGGGTGGGAGGAGTCCCAAGAACATACACGATGTGATAAGATGAAGGCTAACTTGATTTCCTTCCTACTTTTTGGCTTTCCCACTTTCCACAGAGGTGTAGCTTAAGTGGATATAAGAATAAAAGACTAGAAATATGAAGCATTTAAGTTTATAGTCTTTTTTTTACTACATTTAACCTTAGATAATGTGTTACAATCTGTTAAAGATGTTGTGGACTAAGGGCTGGAGAGATTATCAGTGGTTATTGTGATTACTGCTCTTTCAGAAGGCCCAGGGTTAGCTTCTTAGCATCCATATCAGGTGACTCATAACCACCTGAAACTCTAGTTTCCGGAGGGCCAATGTCTACCTCTAGCTTCTTGGTAGCTGCATGCACATGGTGGACATAAATTTGTGCAGGCACAAACACATAAATAAAAAATAAAAGCAAATCACATCATGTCCCATTTTTGTTCACATTCAAGTTCAAAATAAAGTTCGGGTGTAGTTCATCTCTTTGAAGAATTTCATGGCCATAGGTGCAGAGCTGTGACTGGGGCAGGGTATCACATGCTCTGCTGTTCACATTGAATGTTTTCCCACAGATCAAGCCAAAGTTCAAACATGAAGCTGTCCATGGAGCCTGGCACAAGGTACCCCTTAGTGAGCAGTGGGTTTTTTTTCCCACTTTCTTTGCAAATTCTCATAGAAGAAGCTATTTTAAAAATTTCAAGCAACAAAATACACAGTATAGAACTGAATTATAATCCACAGAGAAAACTACATATCTAAGATTCTACACAAGCAGATATTAACTGATTGAATAAATGCATAAAATGGAGGCAAGGAGACAAATTTATAAGACAGAAGAATCCAAACAAAGACCTGCAGCCAATCCTTGAGGAAGGAAGGCTCACTCCCAATTCCCTCAGAGCGTGATCCACTTAGCTACCTCCTTCTGATGAGTGCAGGAGGGGTGAAGAGAAGATGGGGGGACCTGGAGAAAAGCAAAGCACTGCCCTAGACAGAGGCAGGAGGTGGCCACGTTAGTGACAGTTCATGTAGAGAGCACATGCTGTTGGTAAAAGGCCTCACATCTGTGCCTTCCTTCCCAAACACAGCCTCGCCTGACCACTGGGGAAAACATTAACCAAGCCCAAACTGAAGGATGCTGTATAAAACACTTCATCAGTATTCCTTAAAAGTTGTCAACATCGTCAAACACAAGCGAAGACTGAAAAGATTAAAAAAGAAAGTCTAGAGGATCCTAAAGAGACATAAAAACTAAGTGAACTGTGGTATCTGAGATTAAACCTTGGAGCCGAAAGGGGGGCATAAATGATAACCAAGAAAACCCAAATAAAGTGAGAACTTCATGTATGTGGTACATGTGTGTGTGGGGGTGTGTGCACATGGATGTACATGCATGTGATGCTTGTGGAAGCCAGAGGTCAAAGGTGGGCATCTTCTTTGATTGCTCTCTACTTGATTTCCTGAAGTTTATTGATATGGTCAGGTTGGCTGGCCAATGAGCTTCAGCCATCTGCTGTCTGTGTCCTGACATTGCTGGTGCCCTGACACATGTCTTCAGGCTCAGCTCTTTACATGAGTGCTGGGGATGGAACCTCAAGTCTCATGCTTGTTTGGCAGGCACTTTACAAACTCCCCAGCTCATGCATACATTTCAATATAAGAATAGCAATATTGAAAAAAAAGAATAGCAAAATTGCTATTAAGATAAGATACTAACATTAAAGAAAACTGAACATGGCTATATAGAAATTCTGTGTTTGATCTTTACAACTTTTCTATAAGTCTGAGACTGTTTTAAAATTGATAGGAAAAGCATATGCATTTGTAAAACGTTTCTATGCAGCTGTGTCAATAGGCACGCACAGTACACAAAAGGACAGGCTTATAGAAGGTGCTTTCATCACAGACTAACCTATCTTTTTTCACCACCTACTTCCTTTTCCTAGTTCCATTGAATGGCAAATAAACAAAGAAGAAATCACTCGAGTCATTATTTAAGAAGTTCATTTATAGAGTGTTTATGTCTAATGGAAATAATTCTCCAATGAATACAGCCAATTCATAGCCAAGTAACTCTGAGAGGACACATGACCCGCACATGAAGCCAGTGGTCCTAAGCTGTGGGCTGTACTTTCCTGAGGGGGCACCAGTGCCCACACATGAGGGCAGTGGTCCTAAGATGTGGGCTATACTGTCCATTCTTCTTTCTAATTAACCCTGTCACCTCAGACAAACTCCTGACCTTTCAGAGCTTAAGATCTTCACTCGAGAGCAAAGCCTGACCTATGTTTCTTCCGAATTCCCTTTCTGCTTTCAAAATAAAAGAGAACAGACTGTAAGTATTTCTCAGACTTATGAATTAATAGTCCATATTCCCATCTTCCAAAACAGGGATAGAATTAACACCTATGATTTGTGAAGATTAAGTAAGATAATATGTGCAACACATGTTATCCTATTATAAAATAAAGTATTTAGGTCCTGTCTTTATCTTTTCAAAATAATAGTCTGATTCCATCTGATTAAAAAAGTTGATGTTAAAGTTGAATTAATTTTTATGTGTGGTTTTCTGTTTTGTTCTGTCTTTGCCTTTAAGACAAATGTAAAGAAAGAAATGTTTTATGGTGAAGGGTGTGCAGATGTTGGATTCCTTTGTGGCGAAAGGGCTTTCAGATGCGCAAGCAGTTGGTGGGGAAAGAATGCGTAGATGACAGATGTTGAAGTCATTTCTCAGCAACAAATGCAGACACTTCACTGTTTCAGAACACTGGAAACTCTCCATTCATGATTCAAATGCTCTCAATCCAAGCGCAATTTGTGAAAAGTGTGTAATCCTCAATTATTCTTACTTACCATGCCTGAGAAAGTCCTGGCTGAAACATGAATTATTTTTTAAAAGATGAGAAATTAAGAATATATTTCACTATTTAAAAAAATATATGCTTGTTTGTGAGATTTCCAACTCTAAAAGATTACCACCGCAGGAAGTGGTGTTAATTTTTATTTATTTGACAAATTATCAATGTACAAATATGTACATGACTAATAAATATGCAAAAAAATCAAGACACTAAGCTGGACAAACTCAAGTACTATGACATTGCAGGGGTATGTTAACAATCACTTCTATTCAGAACTTCCTGTGACTGAACATTAAAATGACCCCTTAAGTTGCTAGAGTCATCCTAACCAGGATTCTGTGCCACTTGCCACAGAAACACACAGTGTAACTTGCCATATCAAGGGTTTCCCTGTGGAGCTGTTCTGCTTTTAACAGCAGCTTAAAGGAAGGTGTAAGTCCATGTGTTCCCCAAGTTAACCAGAAGCCCTATAGAGAAATGGCAAGCTCTCTCAGCGCCTGTATAAACGAAGTGGCCTCTATTTCAGGATCTCCAGCCTTGATAACTGAAGAGGCTCCAGGGAAGTGGAGTTCTCATTAGCTCAGAAGATAAGGCCTGTCGCAAAGGCGAGTCCCACCTAACCTCTCAACCATTGTGACCAATTCCAGGGTTGCATAAGAGACCAAAATCGTTCTAGTCAGACTACATTCTGAGACTTGATTAAAAATGTTGGAGAGAAAAGGCTCAATCTTCCCTCCTTGGTGAGAAAAAGAACAAAAACAGAAGCATGCAGCTGGTTATGTGAGTACTGGCAGCCACACTGGAGAGCGGACAAACGTGAGATAAAAGTAACAATGAGATAATGAATAAAGTTGGGTAAAGAAACAGAAATAAACTAGATTCTTGTAACCTGATCAAACTACTAAGTTATCTTGGATTTTTCAGTTGATTGAGTTGGTAAATTTCCCCTACAATTTAAGTCATTTAAATCTGCAGTTTTTGTTATTTACCACCCAAAACATCACAATGATATAATACAAACAGTATCTGGTTTCTTTTGCATATAAAAACCAAGAAAAGTCTGGGGAGATGGCTCAGCCTGTAAGAGCACTTGGTGCCACACAAGCATGGGAACTTGCTTAGAAGGCTGGGCTTGGCTGTGGTGCTTACGCTGGAACCCCAGTGCTGTTGGGACAGAGACAGGACAGTCACTGAGGCTTAATGGCCACTAATGGCCACTAACCCAGCTCCAGTATCAGTGAGAGACTGTCTCAAGGGAATAAGGTTAGAAAACGATAGGTCAGGACTCCCAACGTGCTTCTCTGGGCTCCGTGCCACACAGGAATGAGGCACACAGATCCACACATACTAAAAACCTAAGAAATGTTTCATCTTTTTACTCTAATTTGCAGACATTTTGGAAACCAAAAGTTATCTAGGAAATAGAAGTGGATTCAAACTATTCCTTTACAAAAGATCCTACTTTTAGACTGTATGGCAAATGTCTGACACATTAAAAAGGAAATCACTAAGTGAATTATGCATTTGACACCACAGTGTAATTTTCATGCCCCACATCTTAGTTATTATACTTACTTATCGAAAACCTTACTTCAAAATGGAAGTGGTGGCTGTAGTTAAAAAGTACTTTAGAGTTCTAACCAGTCGTTTGTTGCTTTCAGTAGGTGGTTGGTCATGTTTTGCTTCTGCTCTGACCACTGAGAACAGATGTTATCAGGCAGTTCCAGTAAGTTGGCCTTCTGCAAGAGGTCATGTGCAAGGACACCCAGTCTAACAGTTCTGAAGTTTCATTATTTATTTAATTACTTCTCAAGCATTCTTCAACTATCCTAAAATATCACCTTTCTTATTACTAATCAAAATTGCCTTCCTCTCCCTCCAAATTGTCCCTGCACTGACCCTCCTTGGATCCTCCCACAGGGCACTCGTAAGCAGTTTTCAGCTCAGAGTGCTCTTCTCAAGCCAGGGCAAGGTGTCTCGTCTTTGTTCTTGAGACCTGAGTCTCCCTCCCCACTCAGATTCTAACTTTTGACTCCACCATCCCACCTACCTATTGTCTTCCTCATTCTTGTGGGTAAGGAGAGGAGAGAAACTGAGCATTAAAATGTTACAAATTCCAGGCAAGGAATTGAAAGCTATACCTTCAATATTGAATGAAATTTAAGTTGAGTGGCCTTTTATTTAAAATGAGCAATTTCTCTTTTTATTTTTTCCTATTTATTTATTTATTATAATTTATTCACTTTTTATCCCAGCTGTAGCCCCTCCCATCCCCACCCTTCCTCCTTTTTCTCCTCCTTCCCTCCTCAAGACCACTGATAGGCTTGGTCTTCCTCCTTCCCTCTGACCCTAGCCTATCAGGTCTCATCAGGACTGGCTGCCTTATCTTCCTCTGTGGGCTAGTGAGACTGCCCCCTCCTCAAGGAGAGGTGATCAAAGAGTCAGTCACTGATTTCATGTCAGAGACAGCCCTGTTTACATTACTAGGGTACCCACTTGGACACTGAGATGACATGAGCTGCATCTATACAGGGCTTCTAGGTTATCTCCATGAATGGTCCTTGGTTTGGAATATCAGTCTCAGAAAAGACCCCTGCGCCTAGATTTTTTAGTTCTGTTGCTCTCCTTGTAGAGCTCCTGTGACCTCTGGATCTTTCTGTCTCTCTCTTCTTTCATAAGATTCCCTGTGCTGTGCCCAAAGTTTGGTTATGAGTCTTAGCATCTGCTTTTATACACTGCTGGGTAGAGTCTTTCAGAGGCCCTCTGTGTAGCCTCCTGTTCCGTTCCCTGTTTTCTCCCTCTTCTGATGTCCATCCTTTTTGCCTTTCTGAGTGAGGCTTGATTATCTTACCCAGGGTTCTTCTTCTTGCTTAGCTTCTTTCAGTGTACAGATTTTAGTATGTTTATCCCATATTAAAAGTCTAATATCTACTTATTTTTAATTAAATTTATTTTTTTACATTAATGACATTTTATTAGTTTTGTATCCCAGCTGTAGGCCCCTCCCTCATTCCCTTCCAATCCCACCTTCCCTCCTTCATCTCCTCCCATGCCCCTCTAATATCCACTTATAAGTGAGTATATACCATTTGTGTCTTTCTGCTTCTGGGATACCTCACTCAGGATGATGTTTTCTAGTTCTACTCATTTGCCTGCAAAATTCATGATTTTCTTGTTTTTAATTGCTGAGTAGTATTCCATGGTGTAAATGCACCACAACTTCTGTATCCATTCTTCAGTTGAGGGACATCTGGGTTGCTTCCAGATTCTGACAATTACTAATAAAACTGCTAGGAACATGGTTGATAAAATGAGCGATCTCTTGTGTTCACATGTTAATTAGGAGATCCATACATCAGCACATTTCTTAGGGACTGCACATGCATACTCTTGACTCACTTTTACTTTAATTGCTTAGCACTTGCTTTTCGTGAATCAGTAAGGGATATTCTAAAGGATGTGGCCTCTGTGGCTGGAACCAGATATCAGGAGCCCCACCACTACAACCACTTAGACTTTCTCACTGCAAATTATGCCGTGTTCACACACAGAATGTCTCTCCTGCAGGAATTTAGTGAATTTTCTGATATGGCACAGAAGAGTTTACTGTTCTCAAGAACGTGGTAGAGTGGGATTTCCTCTCTTTGCACATGGGTGGGAGATTTATCCTATATGGAAGGCAGTACCCATCAAAGTATTTGTTCTCGTTGGTGAGAGGTCACATGGTAGAGTGAGTTTCAGGGGTGAAATGCATTTATTTTACTCAAAAAATAAAGTGACAGTGAGAAAATTATACTCCAGGGAGAAAAAGATGAGGGAAAACAGAGAGATGGATTCCTGGCATATGTAGACTCAGCTAGTGTTCTGCTATATGCTGCCTCAGGAACAAAGCAAAGCTATGTTCACCCTCCCCACAGGTAGTAGAGAAAGCATGTCTGTTTGAAGGGCACATTTGACGATGTGACCCTGTGGAGGTGAGAGGAGCCATGTGACCATGTGGAGGTGAGAAGAGCATGATCTCATAGATCTCCACACTTGGCCACTGTCTCAGCATATGACTGCCCACAGCTTTGGGGGACATCCACTCTCTGTGTCTGGAGGGGGCCTGACTTTCTTGCCACAGGGTGAGCTGCTTATTTGATCTCTCCACTCAGATACCTCATGGACAAATACAAGATCCAGATTGTGTGCAGATGTGACTTCTCAGTTTTTATTCCCACACTGCTTTCTACACAGACCTTTCTCTTTTACCTTAAGAAAAACTTATGCCCCCAGAAAAATAAAGCCTTGGGTTTTTCTCTTCCTTTTCCCCAAACTTATCATGAGACCCAATCACAAATCCATTAAGACTTTTCCAAGGCACACATCAACCGCATCCTTGTTATAAGCCCATACCATTCCCCAGTCCCAGCCCTGATCATCTATCACCTCCTTGATGACAATGGTCTTCTACCCTCCTCCTGCTCTTGCCACAGTCTACAAATAACCCCCCCCCCCCGCCACTACCCTGCATGCAGAAGCAACTGGAGCCCAGTTACAGATGGAAATGGCTATGACTCTCCTGCTTAGAATCGCTCGGTGCTTTTCTACGCATTGAAATCCGCTTATCACAGTCTGCAAAGCCCTAGGCAATAACTACCACCATGCTTCCCATTTACCCTCCAACCACACCCTGACTCTTCTTGCACACTAGCTGAGCCCTGGTCAATAACTACCACCATGCTTCCCATTTACCTTCCAACCACACGCTCACTCCTCTTGCACATCAGCTGAACTGGCCTTTGTGCAGGTTTCCTGAGTGTGGTAAGTCTTTGCCCCACAAGAGCTTTCACAATTAACACTTTTTTTTTTTGGTTCTTTCTTTTCCAGGCTATTTAGGTGAGTAGGCCCTTTCCATTCTTCTGCTGCTATCTTATGTTGCTTCTCAGGGAAGCCTTTCCTGATCACCATCAAGAACTTAACACCAGCTAGTATCCAACATAGCATTCTTCTATTTCCTTTATGTAACTCAATGTGATTTGGAAATACCTGTTTATGAGTGGACCTTGTCTTTAGACTTTTGGTCTATGTGGTACATCTTTGTAACTCTTGCTCTCAATGTGAAATGCCTGGTAACTAATAAACACTTGCTGCCTGGATGAAAGAGTAAAGACTAGTCTATGTTTCAGTGACCAATACAGAGATAGCCCTTAAGGAGAGGTAAACATATTCAAGAAAAAAAGAGAAGTCTCAGCATTTGGTGAAGTGACTCAGGATTTCATGAGTTGGAGCTTGAGTCAGATGCCTGCACTGTATCAATAAACGAAGTCTGGGGAAAACAGTTATATAAGGGTCAAACAGAGTCAAAGCCTAGCATGGCCCTACCACTCGATACAGGATTTACGATTAATAATCAAACACATATGATTCCAAAAATATGATTACATGGGAATAATCAAAGTTCTCAGACCACCAATCCTAGAAACTGAGGCTCTGGCTGATATCTCTTTTTTTATACCCTGTTAAGGGTTACCAAATCAATTTGAAGTTCTGGAAGCCCAGATTTGTGTAGAATACTTATGATCAAGTGTAGCATTTAAAAGGACCGAGAAAGAAATTAGGGAAACAACACCCTTCAAAATAGCCTCTAATAACATAAAGTACCTTGGGGTGACTCTAACCAAGCAAGTCAAAGATCTGTTTGAAAAAAACTTCAAGTCACTGAAAAAAAAAATGAAGATGTCAGAAGATGGAAAGACCTCCCATGCTCATGGATTAGAAGGATTAACATAGTGAAAATGGCTATTCTGCCAAAAGCAATCTACAGATTCAATGCAATTCCCATCAAAATACCAAAACAATTCTTAACAGACTTTGAAAGAAAAATTCTCAACTTAATTTGGAGAAACAAAAAACCCAGAATCTTCAAAACAATTCTCTACAATAACAAATCATCTGGAAGTATCTCCATCCCTGATCTCAAGCTGTACTACAGAGCAATAGTTTTAAAAACTGCATGGTATTGGCATAGAAACAGAATAGTGGATCAATGGAACCGAA
>JAQQSO010002948.1:0-13962 GCA_028658305.1 Pachyuromys duprasi
CCACTCTGGAAATCAATTTGGTCCTTTCTTAGACAATTAGGAATAGTGATTCCTCAAGAACCAGCTATACCACTCTTAGGCATATATCCAAAAAATGCTCAAGTATACAACAAGGACATTTGCTCAACTATGTTCGTGGCTGCTTTATTTGTAGTAGCAAGAACCTGGAAACAACCCAGATGTCCCTCAGTTGAGGAATGGATACAGAAATTGTGGTACTTTTACACAATGGAATACTATTCAGCAATTAAAAAGGAGGAAATCATGAAATTCGCAGGTAAATGGTGGGACCTGGAAACGATCATCCTAAGTGAGGTATCCCAAAAGCAGAAAGAAACATATGGTATATACTCACTTATATAGACCTATAGGATAGGAAGGTCACACTGAAATTTACACACCTAGGGAGGATATACAGGAAGGAGGACCCACGTTGGTATGATCAATGCTCGTTTGGATGAACAAATGGAATGGACATTGAGTGGAGGAGAAAACAAGCAACAGGACACTAGTATGCCAAGGAGGACCTCTGGGGGAGGGGGTCAACGTAGCGATATATCAGAGCAGATGTTAAGACTCGTGATCAAGCCTGTGGCAGAGGGCAAGAAGTGATAGAAATGGAGGAGGTTGGTGAAACTTGGAGAGAACAAGAGCTCCACAAAGACCAAACTGAGCAGGGCACAGGGGTCTTGTATGAGACGGTTTCTACAACCAAGGACCATGTGTGGATGTGGCCTGGAACCTCTGCTCAGATGGGACCCATGATAACTCGGTGTAGGCCTAAAGACCCTAGTGAAGGAAACAGGGACTGTTTCAGTCTTGAATTTGATGGCTGACTCTTTGACCCTCCCCCATACATGCCAGGGTGTAACAGCCTAGCTAGATCCCAGGGGAGGACATTGCAGCCAGCCCTGAGGAGACAGGATGAGCTGGGGTTGGATGGAAGGGGAGGAGGTCCTCCCCTGTTGGTGGACTTTGAGGGGGCGGGGAGGAGATGAGGGAGGGTTGGGGAGGGTGGGAGGGAATCAGGGATGGGGCTACGCTTGGGATGTAAAGTACCTAACCTGTGATTTATAACAAAAAATAAATTAATAAAAAAATTTAAAAAAGATTATAAAGTTTTGATTTCTGAGTTCAAATCTTGGCTTCATTATATTCATATTTTTTAGTCTGCTTTACCTTTTCTTTTTTTACTTTGAAAATATGTTTAGGGTGTCATCAATTTCATATATATATATATATATATATATATATATATGATGGCACACGAAATTATCTGAGTGGCCTTCTTAATGAACATGAAGACGGTGAGATATGTGAAAAGATAATAACTAGAACAAATAGAGTAAAATCAACATATGCAGATATGTCTGCAAAGGTAGGTGAAAATAATTTCATTTAAAAAAATGGAAGCTATAAGACTAACAAAAAATGAAAGTATTTTAAGCAAAGTGGGGGAAATTATCACTCAAATATTCTTTTCACAAGCATGGTTGTGTCTGGAGTGTAGAAAACTGATACTATGTGGTTACAGAGAAATCAGACAGGAGTCAGTGATCAGAGGAAAACATCACAGTCTTCATACTCATAGATTATAGAGCAAAGAATGACAAACCTTAATAATATAGGATAAATAGAATTTCTAGGAATAGAAAAGAGAAAACCAGTTATGTGGTCATTTTCTTGTGGAGTTACCATGAACTACCAATGGTGTAGTGAGCACTAAGGGAGAGTGAACACTTGCTGCTTTCTTTCCTGAAGCATTGCCATTGCTTTCTAAAGCATACCCCCCCCCCCCTTTGATCTTGAGTAGCAACTTCTTCCCTCTGCTCAAGAGTGGAATATAGGACTTTGGACTAAATCAATGCACATATCTCATATTCTGAGCATTGGCAGTTGTTCAGGGACATCCATCTAACTGAATAAAAAAATACCTTCCCAGGACTGGTTGCATTGTCTTCCTCTGTGGCTCTGAGGAGACCTGATAGGCTAGTGTTAAATATAATGGGAGAAGGACCTCCCCTATTAGTGGAGTAGGGGAGGAGCCTAGGGGGGGAAGAGGGAGGGTGGGATTGGGAAGAGACAAGGGAGGGGGCAACAGCTAGGATACAAATTGAATGAATTATAACAAATGACGATAATAAAAATTGTAATAAATAATAATTTAAAACTTTTGCAAAAAAAAAAACCCAAAACACTGCCTTCCCAGATTTCCAAAAATGTTTACCTTCCTGTCATCCCACATATAAATTGTAGATGTTATGTGGTGAGAGGCTTTGTAATATATTTTTTCCATTCATGAAAAGTACTGTAAGACAGAAGAGACTGAGGCAAAATAACAGAATTGTTATACAATGAACTGACTAAAGTAGAGAAGCCAAGCCTGACACTTGCATGTAAGCATCATAGCTAATGTGGTTTTAATAGAGTGAATGCTCAGGAAATGATGCTTGGAACTACTGAGAGATGAGATGCACAGAAGGTCTTCACTAGAGACCAAAGTATAATCCTCTAACCAAATGCTTCCTCTACAACCGAATCATGGTTATTTTCAAAGAAAGAGAGGTCAGATATTGATTATTAGCAGAAATCATTATGTTTAATAAAATGTAGATGAGGTATGATAAAATGTAGATGAGGTATGATAAAGTTACAATGTAAGTAACCCATCTATTTCTAAAGCATAGGAATTTATGGGAAAGATTTATATTCACACCTAAAAATTTCTATCAATAACACATGAACCATCATCCTTTAAAATTGATGCCTATGACTGGCTAGACTACTGAATTTACCAGGTTACTTCATGTTATCATTTGGTCTGCAATATGTCTTTTGCAAGTGCATATAATTAACTCTACCTTAAGGACAATGTCAAGCATAGAGGTATAGCTAGAGTTGATATTCAATTCTGAGACTGTGCAATTAAAACAACATGCGTACTTTGGGTTGCATTTATATTATCACAATAATGTAATAGTTAATTGGTTTTATTTTTAAAATCTGAAGCATATAGTCCTATATTAAAAACTCAGTGAGTTACTGGCCTCTTTCATATTAGTCTCACTCCTGTACAAGAAAAACCAGGGTTGGGGAGGGTGCGGGACAATATAACTTTCCATTGGGAATTTGGAAACATTCTACAGAACAAAAGTTGTTGAACTACTTGACCCATCAAGATCAATTCTAAAATGCTAAGTGTTGGAAGCAAGCAAATCATTCTAAAGCTATTCATTTCTATGCATGTTTAGAAAGGTAATATATTAAAAGCAACAAAATGCTTTTTTTCTTTCTTTCTTTTTATTTAATTTTATATTAATCACAGGTTATGTACTTTGTATCCCAACCATAGCCCCCTCTCTCATTCCCTCCCACTCTCCCCATCCCTCCTTCATCTCCACCCTGCCCCTTTCCAAATCCACTGATAGGGGAGGACCTCCCCCCTTCCATCTGACCCTTTTAAGAGAAGGCAAAAGAGTCAGAGACACTCTTGTTTCCACTGTTAGGAGTCCCCTAAAATCTTTAAGCTAAACAACCATAATACATATGTAGAGAACATAGGGCAGACCCATGCAGGCTCTGTATTTGCTGTTTCAGTCTCTGTGAATCTGCCAAGTTGATTCTACAACCTGTTCAAAGAAAAGCATAACAAATAAATTGTTGCTGAACTATACAACAGAGAAACTTGAAAACTATTAAAAGTGTTTTCACAGGAGAAGCTGCACTAAGATAGAAAGAACTCCATCATGTGTATATAATATAGAGTAGGACTTGGCAAAGAGTAAGACAATAAATGGCTATTTTAACTCAAACACACAAAGAGAAATTTAATTATCACTGAATGAAGGGATTCTAAAAATTTCTTTCTGAAGCCTGCTGTGATTATGTGACAGCTGCTGCACTTGGGAGAGCTGGCCCCACACATCATCTTAGCATCCTGGAAGAGCTGGTCCCAAGGATGTGAGAGCAGGAGAGTAGTCCCTGCCCACCTCTGACTGCAGCCCTTGGGACCACAGCCTCATACCTTACCAGGGAAACACAGTGAAAGTGTCCCTAACTGTGGTTTGGGGTTGGAGTGAGGTTGTAGGTGATCCAGCCTTGAGGGCTTGAGTGGGAGACCTGGCCCTGACACTTCTCTGCTGTGAGGTGATGTGGTCATGGGAGAGATGCTCCCCCACCCCATCCCTTGCCACCTGCAACAGACAGGACAGCTGGCTCCAGAATGGGAGAGCTGCCCTAGATCCTCACCTGAGCAGCGGAGCAGAGCTGGACCTGGAGGCAAGGGCACAAGTAAGCCAGCCTGGAGAGCAAGAGAGCCTAAGATCTGGCCCCACCTGTTGCCGACTGCATCATTGGGTGAGCTTGCCATGGCAGTGCTGTAGAGTCCCGCCCTGGTGGTGTACAGACCAGCTCAGCTGCCACCAAGCCCCAGATCCAGGGGCTTTAATTTAGCCCACCCCAGCATCTACCCCATTTATGAACTGCTGGGGCATGTGAACAGGCCTGTCTTAGCGATCCAAAGCTACAAGATCTCTTTGACACTAGACAATGACAGGATATTTGAAAGGGGTTGCAATGAGAAGCCAGTATTAATAGTATAGTGGAAGCCAGAGCCTCAAACCAGACCAATGAAACATTGCAATGATCATTTGCAAGTAAAGATATGTGGTATACTGTAGGACACACTGTGACACACTACAGCTTCCACAATGAGATTGAGGGAGCGGCTTTAAGGGAAAAGAGCAGATATGAAAGAATAGGGAGATGAGTGGGATTGGGGTGCATGATGTGAAATTCACAAAGAATCAATAAAAAGGTTTTTTTTTTTTAATCATACAAACTGAACTTGAGAAGGGCATTCTTGAGGACTGAGTCCTAGATTTTGGAATAGGGCACTGCACTTTCTCTCTGTAGGTGTATATGAGCCACACTGCAAAAATGCCTGGTTAGCATGTAAGGGAATGTCCCCTCTCCCCAGGTGCCTCTGTTGACTGCTCTGGGAAAACAGAGAGGTGAACATATGCTCTGTCTTCTGATATGGTAGAATGAAGAGACACCTATTTGAATGGGCTTACAGAAAAAGAAGTTATCAAAGAGACACCTATTTGAATGGGCTTACAGAAAAAGAAGTTATCGTAAAGCTCCAGGAGCTTCTTAGAAGTTAATTCACCCTCAAGAATTCTGTTTCTCTGTTACTCCAAGGTTAACTGGGGCCCATGGGGGAATGGGAAGTGAGCAAAGGAGAGTTACTGGAAAATGAAGCCGTTACATACAAACCCTCTTTCCAGTTACTCAGAATGTCCCAGGCAGCTTTGGGTGTCTCTTTTATTCTCCTCAACATTCTGCTTCTGAGTCTATACTGCTGATGGAAAATTCTGTACAACAACCAGGTTCACCTCCCTACTTCAGGCTATCAAAAGAGGGCGGTCTCTTATTTCTAATTACAACCCCAAGAACATGTGCTGGTTTTCCATAGTCACTTTTATGTGCTGCTCCTGCCTTAACACACATTAGCCAAGGGAACCGGGTCACCAGTAAGTCAATCTCTGTGTCAGTGCCAACCTTAGAGGTTGGGGAGGAAAATCAGGGTCTGGGAAATTAACACAATGTGTGTTGCTTGTTTTTTTTTTGTATTTTATGCTCCTGAATTTTTCAATGTGAGCACGCATCACTTTTGCACTAATGGGAAAATTACAAAAAATAAAATAAAATAAAATAAAGTGATCTCCTAGGTTTTAAGAGTCAGTGGGCACATCAGGTGTGTCTCTACAAGACACCAGCAGAGGAGCTTGCTACTTATAACCTGCTTGAGGTCTCACAAGAGGTAGAAAGTACTCTGGCTAGGAACTCCTGAACAAAACCTCCTTAGTACTACAACCTCTACTCCCACATAGTTCACTAATGGTTCTAGACTGCAAGGACATGGAGAAACAAAATTAAAGAGTTCGGATATCTTTTTAAACACAGGAGAAGGTGGCTAAGAAAAATAAAAACGGCACCGCAACAGCACCACACAAAGCAGCTTTCCGTTCACCCCTGGAGAGTGTGGGAAGGCATAAGCCTCCGTGAAGAAGCCACTTTCTCTCGCTGGTTTTCAATGTGTAAAATGAATGAGCTTGAGCCAGGAAATGCAGAGCTTCGGAGGGCACACGTTTTAAATATTTGGTGAGAGTAATTTATAAAACTATGAGCTTCAAATATTAACCAGGTTGTTTACGACAGTGAAAACTGCACTCCTAAAGCTATTTTGGTATCTGTATCACAAAGGGATTTTCAATATTTGAGGTCTTGGTCATTTATTACAGTATCTACCCTGTCATTTAGGTAGCAATGCACCACATTTCAATAGGTTTTCAAACCCTCCTTCATGGCTCATTAACATGGATGGACATAACTGCAGAGGTCATAAAACACAATAGCCTCCTACACTTAGTTGACAAATAGGTCAATCAGCTTACTGCATGGAGACAACAACATTCCTGATAAGCACAAATTGAAACCTCACACGTAGCTAATTGTATATGGGGTGACCAATATGTCAACTGAGAAATAAGGCCCATGAATTAAAATATTATCAACTACATGAGACTTTCTTACTATTTTACTTTTTTTCTGGCTATATGCTGCAATGCCGTATGGAGAAACAGTCAATATTTTTTTTTCATTTAGACAGAGACAGAGAGTAGGAGGAGAGGTGAAAGAACACTTCATATGCCATGTAAGCTAAATCTTTGCGAACCACTTACTTATAAGAACAAATGTTGAACGTTTCATCATAATTACCTTACACTACTTTTTTAATGGCTACTGTACAGTATTATTTTAGTTTCAGGTCAGTTTGCTTCCTTTTTCTACCTTCTCTCTCTCTCTTTTTAAGGCAATATATTTTCCACACTCTCAATGTACTTGAGTTTCTTTCCTGATAACCAAAAGTCTGTCAGGAGGTTTTCTGGCATTCCACCCTAGCATTGCACTGTTTGACTTCACTCAATAATATGTTGCACAATGAACAAACATTTGTTACTCTTCAGTCTCCAATATATGTCAAAACAAGTGCCTATTTCAGATTTAGTTTTGATTGAGTGACATTTCTATGTAGTGCCATGCTTTCCCTTATCAACCTTAGCTTCCTTGAATGAGAAGCCTCAAGACCAAATATTACCTCTCTTGTTCTCCAGCCTATTTTAGCAGCTTGTCAAACCCTGAGTTCCATTATAAACAACTTGTCATGTCCCATCTAGTCAACTGTGTTATTATCTTCAGCAACAATGCTATGAAGACTGGACCCTGTTTTCAAGATTCTGACTTCATATTTCTATTAGTATTTCACTTTACAATATCTCCAGGTTTTGGGACTGCTGGTAGGAAATAACAAGACTATGTTTTGTGATAATCTTAACTAACTGAAATAACTTTTCATTCAAGGCGTGCATAAGATTGGACTCAGCATAGTTCATCACCGATCAGGATGGGCCCATGAGTCTCCAGTCCTGGATAAGGGATATGGCCAGTTACCCTTTCTTGGGAATGAAAATGTAACTTTCTTCAGTGGCTTAGCCACTGGTAAGTTACACTTGCTGCAAGATTCTCATTAAATTCAGTGGGCTATATCCAAAAGGAAGACATGAAAGTTTAGTGGAGGATGTTACTGAGAGGAAAGCTTCAAAAGGAAGGAATGGGATAAAAGAGCTAAGGGGGACATACACAGGTCATGAAAATTATGGAGGTTCATGGTGTAAGTTTAGGAAACTCTCAAACAAAACTTTTTTTTGATGCAGAAGTTTATGAATTGTAAAACAAGCAAAGTCATAAAAGTGGTGAATTAATAAGCAAAGACACAGTGATACAGACTTAATAAATCTAATGGAAAGCTAAAAACAAAAACTGAGAGTATATAAAATTCATTGTAATTTGATTTATCGTAGATCATTATTATAGTTTTACAAAAGATGAAATTCCAAATCTGAATTAGATGGGCCTGGCCCTCCACTTCAATGACACATCTCAAAGTGGAAAATTCAAAATTATTTCAACCACATAAACTGAATTTATATTTTATATTTGTTCCCTTTCAGTACATTTAGTAACAGTTAATACAGACAACCTTGGTTACATCAATTATTCCTTTTCCCCAAGTTTTCATTTCTTCCTTTATAATAAAGAGCCATTCAGAAATCTTGGATAAATAACTTTTGCAATTTGGTTAAGATGGAAGGAGAAAAAAAAAGAAGCCATGTATTTGAATCTTCATAGTACTGAATTGAAAAGCAGTAATTTGAAACAATCACATTGTAAAGAAATTGACTTACAAAAAAAATGTTCAGAACATTTAGTCATGTTCCTATCTCCTTCAATTCCCTACATGCAGAACATCAACTCTTGCTTAATATCTAGCTCATATGAAACAGGACACAGAATCCAACATCTTTAAACACCTAGTGCTATACTATAATAAATACGTACAAGGTTATTTTTATCACTAATGCTGTTCTAGTTTGCTTTCTACTGCTGCGGTAAACATCATGATCAAAAGCAAAGTAGAGAGGAAAGAGATTATTCAGGTCACACTTGCACATCACAGTCAGACAGGGAAGTCAGTGTAGGAATTCAAGGCAGTAACCTGGAAGTAAAAACAGAAACAGAAACATTTCACAAGGGAATGTTGCTTATTGAATTGCTCCAACTTTTCAATGCGCTGGGCTGTCTTTCATGAATCATAAATTAAGAAACTACTCCATGGATTTGTCTACTGGCCAATCTGATGGAGGTATCTTCCCAAATGTGGTTCCTTTCTCCCAGATTACTCTGGCTGACAAAAAGCTGAGCAGCACAAATGTTAATCCATCAATTCAATTCATTGGGTTTAGGTTATTTCTGTTTGGGCTCCTTATCTAGCACCATGTCTGCCTGTGTGTTGCTATGCTATCTGACATGATGACAATGGACTAAACATCTGAACTGCAAGGCAGCCCCAATTAAATGGTTTCATTTATAAGAGTTTCCATGGTCATGGTGCCTCTTCACAGCAACAGAATCCTTAACTAAGACAGAGGTTCCTTGTCCCCTTCCCCTCAGTGTGCCTTCTGTTCTTTGTTCTCTGCTTCAAGAAACTCTTGCATTTACCCTTTACAAGCCTTTAACTTCTTTTGTCTCTGAACACTGAATTCTTAGTTTGCCTCTGGGAAAGACCTGGTGCTCCGGGCAGTCAGGCATCAACTCCGATCTCCACAACATTGCAATAGTGGCAGGGACTTCTCAGGAGGTAACCCACAGTTGTCTGATTGGATTTAGGACCTGCTCAACAGAAGGAAATTCATTCCTGATACTATGAACCTGGCCAAGAACCGATATCTACAGATGTCATAGACTCCAGGAGAGAAGTTATTATTATCATATTGCTAAATTGATAGATTATTTAGCATTCTAAATATTTATCCTCACACTACACATTGGACAAACTTCGTCTGCAGTGGAGGGAGGTACAGATGATCAAAGTGCAGGGAATTAGCGACAGTGGGGTCACTCACTTTCTTCACATCGCCACATAGGACTTCGATATAACATCTCCCTCCACACCCACACAAGGCTAAGGAAACTTTGTAGAGGAGGTTGCACATGTGGTTATGGTAGGCACATGCAAAACAGTGTTTTGTGGACACAATGCACATTTGTATTAGTGAACTCTCAACATTTGTTCTTTTCTACACCAGACTTTCCCAAGAATCATCTAGCCAATTTTCCAGCATGGATGTCAGGGGGTGAGGGCAGAGATTTTATAAGATCCCACTCATAGTCAAGATGCTACAGGTAGTTAATAGCTACCAGGTGAGAGAAAGTTAGGTTTCTTCAGAGGGAGAGCTTCAGGTATGTTGCCCATGTTATAGCAGACAGAGCTATACCCATGTGTATTAGGGCACTAGACTTAATAGTCTACGCATATAAATATTTATACATACAGGCATGTGTACATGAAACTCAGAAGAAGGGAGTGAAAGTGCTCAGCAGGTACTTCCAGAGGTGGAGAGTGGGAGATTTGATCAAAATATAATGAATTCATGTATGCAGGAGCAAAGTAAAAATAATTTAAAAAATAAGATGGAGAGGAAGGTATCAACATCAGTGTCTGGCCTCTATAAATGTGTGCATACATGTGCATACATAAGTACAAACACACACACACAGAGAAGAGCATCCTACTATTACTATAGCCAGTGGGACCTTGGTTTACCTCTGAGGTAGCTTCCTGTCAACAATGGTAGTGATTAAACTCATTGTTCTAACTGTATAAAATACCTTTTCATAATAAACACGAAGTAGAATTGGGCAAACATAATATTTACAAATTTACATTAGCATATGCAAATAAGCATTAAGTCTATACTACAAATTTTTATACATGTATATAAAATGTGTATTTTCATGAAGATATATTCATAACCCTTTTAGTTTGTATGCAGCTGTATTTTTGTAACATGGTAGGAACATTTTTTATGAACTGCATTATACAAAATATCAGCAACTAATGAAGAAGAAATAATGATGACTGTGCACTGTAAAATGTATTAGAGAGCTAATTAGACTACACCAGAAATGCTTACTGGTGTCTTTTAAACACCTGCTTGGTAATTTCTAAGCCTGGGTATTACTTCATTTAACAATGCACCCATAATTAGAAGACAGAGTTAGGATTAAATAATAAACTCAAGGCAGGTTACCACATTGTATGCTTTTAACTTTCCACCCCATCCATGAAATTTATAGAGTGATGATATCATTTACAGGGGAAACAATAGAATAAGTGCACTTGTTCTCTCCAGGCAGAGTCCAGACTTCATTATGAACTTCATTTTCTAGACTAGCAGGGCAGATCTGAGGAAGAGTGTGTATAGGGACATTGAAAACATGTTAGGTAGAGCTGGCAGGAAAAGCATGGTGTGATTCAGGGCTGAGGGCTATAGGCTTGAGTTTCTATCTCAGCATCCTACACACAAGCCTGTTGTCTTATGTGATAAGTACTCTGTACAATTGTCACTCACACACATGCACTTTATTTCTTTTATGACTAGAGTGTGAACATAGATACCAAGATACAGATTACAGCTACCTAGCCTCAGTTGATGAGTCACCCATCAGTATTCCAAGGACAGTTCATGAACTAACAGCACTTTCTTCACCTTAGAGGTCATTGTAAGGTCATAGCCTATGACTCCACCTGAGATTTATTAATCAGCACTTAAAGTTTTGTCAAACCTTTGTATGATGTCAATATACATTAATGTGCAATGTAGCAACTTGCACAAACATGTTGATGAACCCTCATTTGGAGATTCTGACACTGGGAAAAACTCTAGAATCATGACAAGCATGCCATATGTCTCTAGCTAACCTCAGTGAGCATGTAGGCCCTGTTGGTATAATGTTTTCATGGAAATATACAATTTACCCTTGTTCATTCAAATGCTGACTTCTCTACCCTACTACCTGTTTTCAATCTGGACATTGCATTGTGAAGCATCACCTGTTTCAAGTTTGTGTAAACATGCTACCATTTTTTTTCTCTGTATTTTCAATAAAACAACAAGCCAATGCTGTGCAATGGTGAGAATAGGGTGGGATATCCTGGTCCAGAGAGGAGGAGAGAGAAGTGCGTGGAGGTAGTAGGAGAACAGAGATCAGCAGGACTGGATTGGAACCATGAAGAGAGATAAACTGGACATAAGATATGACTAAAAGCAAGTATAATGTGGGAAATCTGAATGGGAGGAAACTCTGTGGGCTTTGAGGTTTAGGATGGAATAACTATTGCTCAGCATTGTACTCTAGATTAATTAAATAAATCCTAGTTTCTGTGTGGTGATTTGGTTATACAGCTGGTTTAGAAATAATACCTGTTTAACTAAGTCAATAATAAATGTTAATATTCAGCAACAAGGCCCTGCAATCAGAAGACTCCAGAAAACCCCTCTTTATATGTATATACAGCTACTTTTATTTCTTAAAAATATAATAAACTTTTAAATTTAATTCTGAAATAATATTTAAAAACATTGCTACCAAGAAAGATGGAAGAAAATACATATCAAGGGGTCTGTAATGAAAAGTTATTTGGTGATATAGGTTTATATGTTAATGCAGGCATCTCTGAATATATAATAACTCTCCATGTTCAGAAACTGCATTTATTTATAGACAGAGCCTACCATCACCTATAAAGGATAATTTTAAAAATAATATTATGGTGATAAATTATACGGGAAAAAGACAGAGAACCTGTAGGTTAATATTAAAAAGTCCATTGTTAAAATAGACAAGACAAAATTAACATACCTAAGGATGCACTTGGATGCTAAAAAAAAGGAATAAAAAACATCATAAAGATAGAGTAATGATGAGTTACAGGAAGAGAAAGACATTGCAATTGAAAAGGACTTTAATGCAGCTGGACTAAAAACTTCTTAGTTTTAATTTCATATATTTAGGATTTTGCAACTATTTTGCTGTAAAAACAAACAATACAAGCATTTTGGAAAGTTCAATCCAACCTAAAAGATTAACTCTCTTAGATTTTGTAAATCATCTTGCTCTTAAATTTATCAAAGATTTACAAGGACAGCTGTGCAAGCCTGCTGATCTCAGTTTGATACATGTAGGACATATAAAGGCAGAAAGAGGTAACTGACTTCACAAACTTGTCTTCTGACTTCTCCCACCATAACATGGCATGCATTCTCATACACAAAGCATGCATGTACATGTTCTTGTTAAAAACAAAACAGAACATGAAGCACAATGAACAGTGAACTTATTCTGTCATCATTTTGGATAATTTCTGTATTTATTTGTTTTTGAGTGGTCCTAAATTTTTATTGTAGTATATGTATATTGGGACAATGTGTATCAAAATGGAAGGTCTGTATAGGTCAGATTCCCAGAGCCTAGCAAGACCTTGACATAAAAATGGTGACCATTTATTCATCTTCATCTAGATGATAAAGATAACCCTAGCATCAACCTCAGTATTTTCTAAGGATTGTATTAAATGTTACGGGCTTTAATAAATATTAAACCAGTAATCACTATTCACAAACCATGTATTGTTATCATACCTGATGGTTAGGAAAAAAAGTTATAAATGGAGCTGGACTCTAGGAGTCTAATGGCACAGACTGAGTCCCAACCCTTTCTAAAGTAGAGTACTATTTTTTCTCCTTCATTCAGAAGTAGTATAGTATTCTTTCAGGAAAACAAAACACAAACAATTTTCTATTATCACTCAATATCTGCAACACAAATAATTATTCATCTATTAATATTATTGCTTTAGGATAATATTCTAAATATTCTAAAGCTGTTGATATATATTTTTATATGTGTCGTATATGCATCATAACAGAGATTAGGTCACGGTTTTTAAAAATGTTCAAATCTGTTTCAAAGAAGCTGAAGAGAGACTTCAGTTGTATTTGCCATACTAGAATGGGGACCTGAGTTCAATTCCTACCACAAATAAAAGCTGGGTATGGTAGCATGTTCACTTATAATGTCGATGCTAAGGAGACAGAGAAAAGAGAATTCTGGAGCTTGCTAGCTCACTGCCTCACTTAATTTCCTTTCTATAATGATAAAATACTATAACCAGGGTAGCTTATGAGAGAAACCATTTAATCTGTGCCTTGTGGTTTCAGGATTTGAGACCATCATGGCAGGGAACGTGATGTTGGAGCAGTAACTGAGAGCTGACTTCTTGATCCAATATTTGAAAGAGGCAGAAATAGCCACTCACACAGTGGGAATGGCTCAAATCTTTAGAAAGGTAAAAGTCATTCGCAGGCAAATGGTGGGACCTGGAAACGATCATCCTGAGTGAGGTATCCCAAAAGCAGAAAGAAACATATTGTATATACTCACTTATATAGACCTATAGGATATGAAGGTCAAGCTGAAATCTATACACCTAGAGAG
>JAQQSO010002949.1:0-13962 GCA_028658305.1 Pachyuromys duprasi
CCTCCCTCATTCCCTCCCACCCTCCCACTCCCTCCCTCATCTCCCTCCTCCCTGCCCCCTCCAAGTCCACCAACAGGGGAGGACCTCCTCCCCTTCCATCCAACCCCAGCTCATCCTGTCTCCTCAGGGCTGGCTGCAATGTTGAACAAAGACTTTCAATTGGCTATACACAGTGTGTGAGTGACCATCTGCTGTGAGCTCCTGTAATACTACCTCCTCTTCCATTTATCTCTGACATATCATCAGCACAACAAATAGACTTAGATATACATAAAAAGTGTACATGTACATATGTATATATAGATGTATATATGTAAATACTCCCACCAATAATAATCAAAAGAAAAAGAGACCATCAATTTGAGGAGTGAGGGACACTTGGGAAGGGTTGGAAGGATGAAACATGGGAGGTGTTGAAGGAGGAAAAGGAAAGGGGAAATGATATAATTAGATTGTATTTAAAATTAAAGGGATGGGGAGATGGTTCAGCAGTTAAGAACACTGTATATAAAAGGACATAAAGTACCTTGTTTTAAATCTAACCAAGCAAGTCAAAGACTTGTATGAAAAAAACTTTCAGTCTCTGAAGAAAGAAATAGAAGAAGATACCAGAAGATGGATAGATCTCCCATGCTCTTGGCTTGTCAGGATTAACATAGTAAAAATGGCCATCCTGCAAAAGCAATCTACAGATTCAATGCAATTCCCATCAAATTACCAACACAATTCTTCACAGACCTTGGAAGAAAAACTCAAAACTTCATATAGAATAACAAGAAACCTAAAATCGCTAAAACAATCCTCTACAATAAAAGATCTTCTGGAGGTATCTCCATTCTGATCTCAAGCTGTACTATAGAGCAACAGTATTAAAAACTGCATGGTACTGCCATAGAAACAAAATGGTGGATCAATGGAATCGAATAAAAGACCCAGAAATAAAACCACACACTTATGGGTACTTGATTTTTGACAAAGAAGCTAAAACCATTCAATAGAAAAAAGAGAGCATCTTCAACAAATGGTGTTGATCTAACTGGATGTCTGTATGTACAAAAAGGCAAAGGCAAATAGACCCATACTTATCACCCTGAACAAAAGTAAAATCCAAGTGGATTAAAGACCTCAACATAAAAATTGACACACTAAACCTGTTAGAAGAAAAATTGGGGAAGAGCCTTGAACTCATTGGCACAGGAGACAATTTCCAGAACAGAACAGCAGCAGAACAAGCTCTAAGATCAACAATCAATAAATGGGGCCGAATGAAACTGAAAAGCTTCCGTAAAGCAAAGGACACTGTCATCAGAACAAAATGACAGCCTACAAATTGGGAAAATATCATCACCAACCCTATATCTGACAGAAGGATAATATCCAGAATATATAAAGAACTCAAAAAGTTAAACAGCAAGGAATCAAATAACCCAATTAAAAATGGGGTACAGGGCTAAACAGGGAATTCTCAATAGAGGAATAGTGAATGGCAGAGAAACACAGAAATGTGCAACCTCCTTAGTCATCAGGGAAATGCAAATCAAAACTATTCTGAGATTTCACCTTACACTCATCACAATGGTTAAGATCAAAAACTCAGGTGACAACACATGCTAGAGAGGATGTGGAGAAAGAGGAACCCTACTCCATTGCTGGTGTGAATATAAACTTGTACAACCACATTGGAAATCATTCAGGTGCTTTCTCAGACAATTAGGAATAGTGCCTCCTCAAAATCCATCTATACCACTCCTAGGCATCTATCCAAAAGATGCTCAAGTATACAACAAGGACATTTGTTAAACCATGTTTATAGCAGCTTTATTTGTAATAGCTAGAAGCTGGAAACAATCCAGATCTCCTTCAATGGAGGAATGGATACAAAAATTGTGGTACATTTACACAATGGAATACTACTCAGCAATTAAAAACAAAGAAATCATGAAATTTGTAGGCAAATGGTGAGATCTATAAATGATCATCCTGAGTGAGGTATCCCAGAAGCAGAAAGACACACATGGTATATACTCACTTATAAGTGGATATTAGACATGTAATATAGGATCATACTAAAATCTGTACAACAAAAGAAGATAATCAAGAAGGAAGAGCCTCATAAGATGCTCAGTCTTTATTCAGAAAGGCAAAGGAGACAGACATCGGAAGAGAGAGAAAACAGGCAACAGAACAGGAACCTATCACAGAGGGCCTCTGTAAAACTGTACCCAGCAGGGTATCAAAACATATGCTGAGATTTAGAGCCAAACTTTTTGAAGAGTGCAGGGAATCTTATGAAAGACGAGGGAGATAGAAAGATATGGAGGGAACAGGAGCCCCACAAGGAGAGCAATAGAACCAAAATATCTGGGCACAGGGGTGTTTTCTGAGACTGATACTCCAAACAAGGACCATACATGGAGATAACTTATAACCCTTTGCACAGAAGTAGTCCATGGCAGCTCAATGTCCAAAAGGATTCCCCAATAATAGGAACAGGGACTGTTGGTGACATGAACTCATGGGCTGGCTCTTTAATCACCCCCACCTGGGGGGGGGGTGGCGGAGCAGCCTTAACAGTAAACAAAGGAAGACAAAGAAGCCAATCCTGATGGGACCTGATAGACTAGGGTCAGATGGAAGGGGAGGACCTTCCCTATCATTCGACTGGAGGAGGGGCATAGGAGAAGAGGGAGAGAGAGTGGTATTGGGAGGGTGTAAAGGAAGGGGCTACAGCTGGGATACAAAGTGAATAAACTGTAATTAATAAAAATAAAATTAAAAATTAAAAAAGAACACTGGCTATTGTAAAAGACAAGTTTAAGAAAACTTCCAGTAAAGATGGGTAAAACATACTGAATCAGAAAAAATTAAAATTTATGAATGACAAAAACCCATGAAGTTAAATATGTTTTTATGGGAATAATATAGAGTGATGAATGGAGTTGTAATATATATATACATATATATATATATATATATAAATGCATATATCATAATTACAGTGCACAAACACAAAATACCTTCCAGAGCTGAATATGAGACTCTTTTCATTAAAGAGCAGTACCTCACTTATCAAGATCTTGTAAGACTATAGAATTCCAAGATAAGAAAGAACTGTTGAAAACACCCAGAGCTAAGAAGGCACCTCTTTTAATGAAAAGCACACAGCAGCACCTAGCTGCCCCACAATATTGGATGCTAGGAAATGGAACACAGTTATTTAAGTCTTTCAGGTCCTAACAATATAAGTCTGTGTGAAAGAAAACACTTGTTATTTTCAATAAGACTTTAGCAGCAAACATGATCTAGTGACCTAATACAGAGTGTGTCTGATTTTTTTCTTGGCTCTTATTGTATTATATTTTATTTGGTTAGTATACAGCGGGTCATATTAATTATGAAATTTTCATACACATATGTCCCAGTATGTTCTGCTTCATCCTCCTCTTACCCATGGTGTGCAACTCCCCTTACTGGTCTCCTTCCTCCCACCAAATAGCCCTTTCTCTGGTTTTCCAGAATGGTTTCTTCTCTTGCCCTCTTGTTTTTCTTCCTCTCTCATACTCTCCCTTTAGCCTTTATGTCCTACACACACACACACACACACACTCACACACGCATGCATGCACACAGACACACACACATGTATACATAAATTTAATCTAGGTTGCACATATGGGAGAAAACAATATTTATTTTCCTGAGTATGGCTCATTTTGCTTAACATAATTTCTGGTCCATTCATATTTTCCTTTACAGCTACATGAAATTCTGTTGTCTCTATATGCCACATTTCTTTGTCCATTTATCTGTAGACAAACATCTAGACTGGTTCTGTTTATTGGTTATTATGTCTTGAATAATGCAGAGAAAAACTGGTTGAGTCCTTTTGGTATTAACCCAAGAGCAGTATAGCTGGGTCATATGGTAGTTCTTGTTTCTAGCTCTTTTTCCTTTTCTTTTCCTTTTTCTTTTTTCTTTTTTTTTATTTTTGAGCAATTTTCATAGTGGCTTCACTAGTTTACATTACAAGTAGTTGTGTGTAAATTTTCATGTTTGCTCACATTCTCACAAACATTTGTTGTCATTTATTTTCAAGATGGCAACATTTCTGATTCTGAGAAGATGGAATCTCTATATTCTTAATAAGCATTTCCCTGAGGGTAAAGATGTTGAACACTTTTCCAAGTATGTATTAGCCTTTCATATTTCTTCCTTTTAAATGTGTCTAATGAATACATTAACCAATGTATTTACTGGATGAGAATTTTGGGGATACTATCTGTTTATGTATCATGCATTATCATCTGTGAGTTGAGAATAGTGTTTAAAATAAATGTCGTAAGAAAATAAAATAATATATAAATAAAATGAATATCATAAGAAAAATAGTATGTGAAATTCATAATTCTGTATATAAATAAAGATTTACCTGAATGTAACCTTGTTTGTTTTATTTATGTTTACCCTGAGGCTGATAGGACAGGATGGGACATTTAAATCAGGGTAGTAGTGCTTACCTTACCGTGTTCAAAACCTCTGGTCTTTTTCAGTGCTAGCCCCCATTTTAGACTCTGATATTTTAACAATGCATAGATTAATCCTTTTGCATCTTAAGGAGAATATACAATACTGTGCTCTGTTTCCCCAAAGCTGTCTAAATTTTGTGCTACCTAACACTAGAGACAATGAATACATTAGCAACAATCAAATAATCAATCTAAAAGAGAAAACAATTCCAACTAAAGTAAGCTCTGCAATTGAATGTGATGGCAGAATGGAGTCTGTGTTGAACATGAAAGGACCACCAAATCAGCACAGCCTCTCCAGGCAATATATTCAGGCAGCAAAAGGAGGAGGTGGGAAGAAGAGGCTTTATGGTATTCAAGGTTTAAAATGAAAATAGTGGAGAACGATTAGGGTAAGACAGAGCAAAAGGAAATTAGAAGGCAATCCACTGGAACTTGATATACAAAGCATTTTCATTTGACCAAAGATTAATAATAGAATCATATTACCTCTCTATCAGTTCAGTCACATGCATAATTAGAGTGAATGATAGCTATATAACAGTCAAATAAGAAAAACTGGATGTTATTCAGTTCAAGTTATGATACTTAGTCAATGGACAGAAAGGCATAAGGATAATTTGTACTTATGGGTCAGAAATATATTTGATATGGTTGTTAATAAAACTGCAAAAATAGAGTGTGGTTCTATGAATATGTTCTATTTGTAGGTGAACAGGCTCCAGCTGATGAGGAAGTTTAAGTTACAGAAGCTGTGAAGCAAACTTGCTTTTCATTCATACATCAGAAATCCTGTTGTTTGGCCTCATACAATGTACTGAGACTTACAAGTTCTCAACTTCTGCTGCTGCTCAGAGTACCAGCTCACATTGCTAGGTGGCAGCAGATGAGATGAAGTACAGAAAAGAGGTTAGGGAGTTGAGGTTTATCTTTGGCTATCTATTGTGTTCCAGGATAGCTAGGAATGAAGGGAATAAAGGAAAAGAAAAGAAAAAAGGAAGCACAAAACACAGTAAAGCTTTCGTCACATATCAGCTTAGATCAATTCAATAACATAAAAGTGATAGAACTGTAGCTAAAATAAACCAACCGCTACATATCCTCCTTAGGCTAGAGCTGAGAATGGGGATTTCATAGCCTGTGGTAGTCCATTAGAAGGACAGGCTCTGTATTCTAGAAGCATTTGCTTGCTCTACCATGGTTGCTTGTATATAAGGGTAGGTTGCTTTGACCCAAGGCTATTCTGGGCTCAAGGTGTTACAAACAAATGCCTGATAGAACCACAGATTATCTGAGCCAAATGATAGTTACTAATGGATTAAGCTAGGATAAATTTTGGCCTGATGGCCCAGGTGGGCTTGTGGGTAAATGGAAGAACATTAATTAGTGAGGTAAGAGATCAATCTGGGTCAATTTTGGCATGTGATACAGATTTTGACTGTTAGATTATAGGTCCTTGGGTTCAACTTATCACAAAGCTCTATGAACAGTCAAGGTTATCATAAAAGAGCACACATTCACAATACAGCCACTACAGGGTCACATGTCTAAACATCAAGAATTTCCTTAAAGGCAAATGCCAAACTAAAGTTTATTTCTCATCTTCAAATCTGGGGAAGTAGAATCTACTCTGTGGGATTCACATTTTGTTTACTATTGATGTTTTGAATAATTTCAAGAGAAATTTTTAATTCTTGAGAGTATTATTTTTTCTTTTTTGTTTTCATGGCCATGACATTGCAGTTTTAAAAGCAATTTTTATTCCCAATTGCCAATGCTAGTATCTCATTGAAATCTACCTTCCTTCCTCCTTATTTTTTTCTTTCCCTCTTTCTCTATGAGAATTTTGTGTTTCAAAAATAAAGTTCTAAAACATCTTTCTCTCTCACTGTCTCTCCCACACACACATACACACACACACAAACACATTCTAGTTAGGTTCTACTTGCTGGTACCACTGCTAAATAATATCATTTATCTACAATACATTAGAGAATTATACTGGAGCAAGAAACTTCAACATGCACATTTCTTTTCAGTTCCAAATATTTTAGGCAACAGGTGAATGCCTAGTGAGAGTGCTCCCCATGCTGTACACAGCACAATTCGCTGTGGCTTAACTGCAGCTATGGAAGGAGAAGATACGGGATCACTAGCTCCTCAGTGTTTTTCCCCCTTCTCCACTTGGTGTTTATCAGTGTGTCAAGGTCACCACTGATATGACAGCCATACTTGCCTAAGTCGCTCTACTAATGAGTGACTTTCTTGACTCGAACTTCACAGCATTTCAGGATCCCACTTTAACTTTCTAAGTGGAAAAGCAACTCTGCAACTTGCTCCTTTTTTCTTCATCCCTTAGATTTGCTCCGAGTCTCTGCTGAATTATATTTGAATAATTCATCCCACTCAATTTTTACTGAGTGACTAATGTGCTAATTAAGAAAAGAGTCATTTTAAGGTTGGATTTGGTGCTCATTACTAAACATCACTATAAAATATTCATACTGTATTTGGGAGTTTGGGGTGCAAAAAAGGACAGACATCTGTAAGCATGTTAATACCTTTAAAAGGATCATAATCAGAATGAAGATTTTCTTATTCTGGAAATATTTATGCCATGTTGTAAATCCTTGGCTCCCCACCACCCCATATCTTGCTGGATAAAATGCATTTAAGTAGCAGATGATACAGTTTAAAGCAATATATCCCAAACTGACTCTCTGCTTGAATCACTCAAGTGTACAAAAAAAAAAAAAAACTGAATCCAGGAAAGAGGGTACACTGACTCCAGGAAGCCTTCCTCATTTCTCAAGCTCTGCTTCACTTCTTTCTATGCACTTCTGCAGTCTGTGTGTCTGGTATGTGGTTCCACACAACTGTACAAAGGATAGCACTTTTGCCTGGCAAGGAAATGGGATTGTAGAAGAAAGGATTCAGGTTATCTTTTCTACAAGCTAATGATTTTCAGGATGAAGAACTTTCCAAAAAAGTTAGGGTTTGAAAATTTTTCAGCAGACCTGAAATTTTTGGTAGTTGAAATAGTTCTCAGATATTCTTGAGAAGACTTCCTATCTTAAAATACAGAAAAAAGTCTATGTAAATACTTGAAGAATGTTATGTTCTGCTTATTTAATTCTGAAGTGAAAGAGATACCTTTTTTCTGTTTTAATCAGCTAAACATATTTCTTAAATCCACAGTTTTTTTTATTTAATGTTATGAAGATCACTTGTCTTTGATAACATAAAATTATAAAATCATTATTGTGGAACAACAAAGATCACCATAAATTCTTATAAATGTATAAAAAATAGAGTATATATTTTGAGATCCAAGATGGCACTGCCAACCTTGCACAGTATCTGAACAGCAGCTCAGCAGTGAGAGCATAGCTACTGACAGGCCATACTTTGGCCCCCCACCCCAACTTCTGTGTTTCTCAGATGAGAGGAAAACCTACAGGGAAACACGAGGGTCCAACTTCAGTTCACCTGGATAATCCCTAGAAAAGTTCCTGGGATCCCGACAAGAATGGCCACAGCCCTAGGCCACCAATCCAACCCCACCTTCTGGCTACAGGTGGCTGGAGGCTCCAACCTTGGGCACTTACTCACATCATCCCATGGAGTGGATACCCTCTGGTACTGGAAGCCAGGCTCCAAACTTGGGTTCCCATTCTCATGGTCCTGTGGACACCTTCCAGGTTCACAGCCCCAAACTAGGGCAACCACTCTCACTACCCCATGGACATGTTCTGGTACTCCAAACTTAGGGACCCTATCACCATCCTCGATGTGTTGCTCTAACCTTGGGACTCCTGAGGCCCAAGTTCCAAGGAAATAACCCCAGATGCTGCTCCAAAGCTCAACCTGTCTCCCTAAGGAAAGCAACAAGAACTCCAAGCTCAAAGGTTCTCTAAAAGACTGAATGCAGCATGCGTAGTGTCTCAGCACAGTGCCTGGGCTCACTAACCACAGAGCAAGAAAGCCAGTAGTGGGGCCATTGTCTTCAGGATTTCCCTTGGTGAAAGGAGGATCCCCAAGCTTCTGAGGAATCCATTTGATCCCAGGATCATACATCTGAGCAGAACCATGGGCAAGTCTCTGAAACCTATCTACCCACCAGTCCAAGATCATTCCCACAAATTAGAGAAGTACTACTGCAGGAACATCTAGCTTCCTCTTCCCATACCCCCTAAGAACTCCAGTAGGCAACAGGATTTAATAGCCAACACCAGAGACAATCAGGTGGCTAAAGGACAACATAAAAACACAATCAACAAAGGCAAGAACAACATGGCATCCCCAGAATCCAGTTATCCCAAGGCAAACAGTCCTGGACACCCTAATGCAACTGATATACAAGAAAATGAACTTAAATCTATGCTTATGAAGATGATAATAGAGGAAATGAATAAAATAAGTAAAGAAATACCGGAAGATACAGTCAAACAGAATGAGGCCTTTAGAGAGGCCGTTAGAGAGGACTTGAACAAATCATTTAAAGAAATGCAGGAAAACACAAACAGGTGAAGAAAAGTCAAAAAAAATTCAAGATCTGAAGATGGAATTGGAAACAATAAAGAAAACACAAACTGAGAAAAACCTGGAGAGAGAGAACTTAGGGAAGAAAACAGGAACTACAGAAATAAGGATAGCCAATGGAATACAAGAAATGGAAGAAAGACTCTCATGTGTAGAATATACAATGAAAGAAATGGATATGTCTGTCAAAGAAAACATTAAAGCTAAAAAATTCCTGACACAAACATCCAAGAAATCAAGGACACTATGAAAAAACAAAACCTAAGAATAATGAGAAGATAGGAAAGAAAAGATTCCTGTCTCCAAGGCCCAAAAAAATATTTTCAAAAAATAATGGAAAAAAAATTTTCCCAATCTATAGAAAGAGATGCCTATAAACATACAAGAGGCCTACAGAACACCAATTATATTAGACCAGAAAAGGAAATTCTCCTGCTATGTAATAATCAAAACACTAAATGTACAGAAAAAAAAGAAAAGAATATAAAAAAAGCTTCAAGGGAAAAAGGCCAATTATTGTAGAATGGCAACTCTATAAGAATCACACTTGACTTTTCAGCAGAGACCATAAAAGCCAGAAGGGCCTAAGCGGATACAAACCATAAGAGACCACAGACACCAGTCCAGACTACAATACTCAGCAAAACTTTCAGTTACTGTACGTAGATGGAGAACACAAGATACTCTATGAAGAACCAAATTTAAACAATACCTATGCACAAAAATAGCTTTACAAAAGATTAGTATCATTTAAAAGATGTTAATTAGTAAAAGATTAGGTAAATTTCCACCCGAAGCCCTCCCAAAAAAGAACAGAAGATAAATAACCTTACTACCAAAAGTAGACAAGCACAAAAAAAAAAAAAAAAAACTAAAACAAGGAACTAGCATTCAATGTTCATTATTCTCTCTCAACATCACTGGACTCAACTCTCTAATAAAAAGACACAGACTAACAGAATGGATGCTTAAAGAGACCTAACATTCTGCTGTATACAAAAACACCCCTCAGCTAGAAACATAGTCATTGCCTGAGAGTAAAGGGCTAGAAGAAGGTTTAAAAGCAAACAAAAGCAAGAAGCAAGCTGGATTAGCTATTCTAATATTTAGTAAATTAGACTTTCAATCAAAATTAATCAAAAAGATAAGAGAGGACACCTCACACTCATCCAAAAAAAAAATTCCACCGAGATGACATATCAATTCTGATCATCTATGCCCCAAATATAAAGGCACAAACACTTTTAAAAGAAACATTAATAAAGCTGAAACCCCCACATTGATCACCTCATGTTAATAGTGGGAGACTTCAACCTCCCCTTCTCACCAAAGGATAGGTCAATAAAACAGAAACTAAACTGAGAAATAATGACAATAATATATGTCATGAACCAATTGTACCTAACAAACATCTACAGAACTTTTCTCTTAAACACAAAAAATACCTTGTTCTCAGCACTTCAGAGAACCTTGTGCAAAACTGACCATATAGTATGTCACAAAGCAAGATTCAACAAATACCGGAAGATTGAAATAATACCTGTGTCCTAATAGACCACTATGGACTAAAGCTGGACCTCAACAACAACAGAAATTACAACAACAAAAAGTCTACGTACACATGGGAACTGAACAGTTGTCTATTCAGTGATAACTGGGTCAGCAAAGAAATAAAGAAGGAAATAAAAGACTTACTAAAATTCAATGAAAATGAAGGCAAAACATATCCAGACTTATGGAACCCAATGAAAGCAGTGCTAAGAAAAAAAATTCATAGCATAGCAGTAAGCACCTTCCTAAAATTTTAGATTAGAGACATTTCATGCAAGCAACTTAACAGAACACCTGAAAGTCCTGGGTGGGGGGAGAGTCATACCTAAGAGGAATAGATGACTCGAAATAATCAAACTCATGGCTGAAATAAGTAAATTCGAAAAAAAAAATTCAAAGAATCATTGAAACCAAGAACTGGTTCTTTGAACCAGATAGACAATGAACAAGACAGACAACCCCTTAACAAAACTAACTAAAAGGCAGAGACACACTATCCAAATCAACAAAATCAGAAATGAAAAGGTAGATGTAACAACACATCCTGAAAAAATCCAAATAATCATTACTTCAAAAGCTGACACATCACAAAATTTTAAAATCTAAATGAAATGGACAATTTTCTTGATAGATTCCACTTAACAAAGTTGAATCAAGATCAGATAAACAAATTAAATAGTTCTATATCCCCTCAGGAAGTAGAAGCACTCATCAAAAGTCTCTCAACCAAAAAACCAGGGCCAGAAGATTTCAGGGCATCATTCTATCAGACCTTCAAAGAAGAGCTAATATCAATACTCTTCAAATTATTCCACAAATTGAAACAGAAGAAACATTAATTACCAAACTCATTCTATGAGACCACAGTCACCTTGATACATATACCACACAAAGACGTACCAAAGAAAGACAATTTAAGTCCAATTTCCCTTCAGAGCATTTATGCAAAAATATTTATTTAAAACACTCTCAAACTGAATCCTAGAACACATCAAAAATATCATTCACCATGACCAAGTAAGCTTCATCCCAGGCATGCAGGTGTAGTTTAATATACAGAAACCCAACAATGTAATCTACCATATAAATCAACTGAGAGGAAAAAAACAAAAAAACAAAAAAAAAAAAACATTTCCTTAGATTCCGAAAAAGCATTTGACAAAATCCAACACCTGTTTGTGTACAAAATCTTGTCGAGGTCAGGGATACAAGGCACATATTTAAACATAGTACAGGCAAAATACAACAAGCCAATAGCCAACATCAAACTAAACAGAGAGAAACTTAAATTAGTTCCACTGAAATCAGGAACAAAGCTCTTCATGCTATCCATATCTCTTTATTATAGTCCTTGAAGTCCTAGCTAAAGCAATAAGACAACTAAAGAAGTTTATGGGAATATAAATTGGAAAGGAAGAAGTCACAGAATCACTATTCACAGATGAAATGATTTTACATAAGAGACCCCCAAAATTCTACAGCTGACAAACAAATATCTTCAGCAGAATGGCTAGATACAAAATTAACTAAAAACAAACAAACAAACAAAAAACAACCTTGATGAGACCTCATAAGCTAGGGTCAGGTAGAAGTGAAGGAGGCCTTTCTCTATCAGAGGACTAGGGAAAGTGTAGAGGGGTAGAAGAAGGGTACATGGGAATGGGAGGCAATGAGGGAGGAGCTACAAAGGGAGATACAAAGGGAATAAATTGTAATAAATAAACATATGAATAAGGTCGGAATCCAAGATGGCTGCCAGGAGAGAACACTGTGTCTGAGGAGTAGGACAGCAGAAACAACGCAGCGACCAGGAGACTGAACTCTGCCAGCATTGTGAATGCCAGGTGAGCGGAACTCCTACGGTGAGAAAATCAAGTGGGAAAACCCTAGGGACACCCAGTTATTACCTGGAAAAATCTCCGGGTGACCAGCGGGGCACAGCTCTGATCTGAAAGAGCAGCCTCGCTGGGCACCCACACCCGCCATTATAGACTGGATCACACAGTCTCACAGGCAGTCTGAGGAGGAACTGGGCACCATTTTCACTGAACTGCCCACTGTGAGCACACACTGCACCCGGGTTCTGCTTCAACCCTTGAGTGTGCTGCAGGCTCACACCAATCACCGGAACCACCCCAGACTGAGTGGGTTGGGGGACCATTTTGACCAGTCTGCACACTGCAGGCGCACACCTCACACTTCCACCAGCAAAAACTCAGTCAGTGTGTGAGTCCAACAGTGGGTCTGGGAGGGACCCTAGTTCTGCCTCAACCCACAGGTGTGTGGCTGGCACACACCGTTCCCCAGAACCACCACAGACTGAGAGGATTCAGGGACCCTATTGACCAGACTGCACACTGAGGGTGAACGCTGCACGCATCCGCCAGCAAAAACCTCAGTTCCTGTGTGTGTCCACAGGCCAGTCAGAAAAGGCCTTGGGCACCATTTCAGACAGGCCTGCATACACCAGATGCACACCAACCCAAACCCACTGTGTGTGCCCCAAATATCATCTCAGACTGTGGTGCACAGCCCCTGGGCCAGAAGGAGGCGCCAAATCTCCATTCCAGGGAAGAGCCCTTAGCTGCAAGCCCAGGGCGGGGCACACAGCCCCCAGCTGACATCTCAAAACGGGACACACAGACTCTAGCACAGAATGAGGAGTAAAGACTCCAGACCAAAGAGGTGATCAGCCTGTGGTGCTCACAGCTTCTAGCACAGAGCACGAAGCCGGGCACAAAGAGCCCACAACAGAGTTCAACTGAGAAACAACACACACTAACAAACCACCGGAAATCACTGATCTTCTTGAAGAATACTCCTGACACAAGAGATTGACAGATTCAGACTGAAGTACAGCCTCAAAGCACAAACAGCTCCCTGATTATATATAAACAAATGCCCAGAAATCAGCAAAAGAACTCACCCAACAAAAATCAGGACACCATGGCCCCACCGGAAACAGCCAAAAGCAGTGGAGATTTTAATTCAGTGGAGACACAGGAAAATTATTTTAAGCTTTGATTATGCAGATATTGGAGGAACAAGAGGAGAGACAAAAAGAGGAAATGAACAAGGCCCTCAAAGAAATGGAGAAGAAATTAACTGCCCGCATAGAGGAACAATCAAAGATAGACAGAGAGGAAACAACCAAAATACGAGACACAGTCAATCAGTTGAAGGAAACAGTACAAAGCATGAAAACGGAATTAGAAGCTATAAAGAAGACACAAAGGGAGAAGAACCTGGAACTGGAGAACTTAGAGAAAAGATCAGGAACCAAAAAGGTAAGCATCACCAATAGAATACAAGAGATCGAAGAGAGAATATCAGGAGCTGAGGA